>AWWV01007965.1:0-84393 GCA_001974805.1 Corchorus capsularis
GGAGATGGCAGAGAGTTTGAGGTTTGAAGAGCCCAAGGCTTTCACAGATTCTCAACTCATAGCAAACCAGATCCTGGGATTGTTCTAGTGCAAAGAACCAAGCTTGATAGCCTATCAAAAATGGTACAGAGCTTATGGCCCAAATTCGTCAAGGTTAGCATAGAGCAAGTACCCCGTTGCTAAACGCAAGGGCGGACGCTTTGTCAAAGTTAGCCTCGTCGAACACGGCAGCAGCCAGGGGCACAATATTCATGGAGCACATGGCTAAGCCACGGACACCCGCCCAGGCGTAGGCAATGATGATCGGCGGAGCGGAACCGTGCTGGATTGATGAGATAGTACAGTACCTGAGGGGAACCAACCCCCCAGCGGACAACAAAACCATGGCGGCATGGCAACGACGTTCATCCCGGTACACCTTGATAGACGATATTCTGTACAAGAAGTCGTTCACGACGCCGCTCCTGAGGTGCTTGTCTCCGCCGGAAGCAAGAGAAGTCCTCAAGGACATTCATCAAGAAAGTTGCGGGAATCACACAGGCGGCAGATCGCTCGCCCAAAAAGCACTAAAGCAAGGATACTATTGGCCCACCATGAAGAACGACGCAGCGGATTTCGTCAGAAGATGCGACAAGTGCCAAAAGTTTGCCAAAATCACGAGGGCGCCGGCAGAAGAGTTGAATGTTATCGCCGCCCCGTGGCCGTTCGCTATGTGGGGATTAGATTTGATCGGCCCCTTCCCACTAGCAACGGGTAAGAGAAAGTTCGCGATCGTTGCTTGCGATTATTTCACCAAGTGGGTGGAAGCTAAACCCCTAGCCAGCATCACAAGATTTGAGGTAGAAAAGTTCTTATGGCAGAACATACTATGCAGGTACAGCGTGCCACACGTTATCGTTTCGGACAACGGCCTCCAGTTGCAGGCAAAGCACATCCAGACCTTTTGCAGGAAGAATAAGATAGCTTTGGTAGCAAGCTCCGTCGTTCACCCTCAGACGAATGGACAGGTGGAGGCGACGAATGGGAAGATACTCGCAGCCCTAAAAAAGAAACTTGGAGAAGCAAAAGGGAAATGGCCAGAGGAACTCCCAGGCGTTCTCTGGGGAATCCGAACGACGAGCCACACCGGGACGGGCGAGACGCCTTTCAACCTAGCATTCGGGACAGAAGCAGTGATTCCAGCGGAAGCATGCATACACACATTCAGAACATCACATTTCTCCCCACAGAGCAACGAGGACGAGCTACGCAAAAATTTAGACTTGCTCGAAGAGACGAGGTTGACGGCCCAACTCCGTCAGGCGAACAGGTCGATGCAAGTAAGCAGATACTACAACAAAAGGGTTCGTCAGAGACAGTTCCAAACAGGAGACCTAGTCCTCCGGAACTGCGAAGCCAGCGTGCCTCCGTCCGAGCGAAAGAAGCTTTCCCCAAACTGGGAGGGACCGTACAAAGTCGAACGGGTGATAGGCCGAGGAGCATACAAACTGAGAGATCTTGACGGTCGACATGTTCCCCGAAACGTGGAACGCAATTCACTTGAAAAAATACTATCAATAGCTGTATTTTATCCCTGTATGATGTTCATTCGAGCGAGATCGTAAATGAGAATCCCTTATTAGCTACCGAGCTCTTTCCAAGCAAATTCTCATATAAATCATAAGTGAGGTCGAACGTCCAAGCAGACGTCACCCGCAGACGGCTGAGCGCCTAGACTGGTGCCCCCGTATAAATCATAAGCGAGGTCGAATGTCCTAGCAGACGTCACCCGCAGACGGCTGAGCGCCTAGACTGGTGCCCTCGTATATTCTTAAACGAGGTTAAACGTCCAAGCAGACGTCACCCGCGGGAGTCTCCGTGCAACTCGAAAGTTGTGTCCTAGGTCCGAATAGGCGCTTTCGCAGACCACAAAGAAACACTATTAACGAAGGCGAATTAGACGACCAGCCCACTGGGCCACCGTAAAACGCAAATTACTATTAGGCTAATCAAATGTTGGGAATTCAAGAAAAACGAATTGTCCAAATGACCCGTGGGTCGAATGTCACACACGAAAAATAAAGAATATTTACATTCAAATTGTTCAAAGGGGGAAATGCCACAAACGGCATGATAAAATCAGAACAAAAACTACTTCTCTTTTCTCCTTTTGCTCCCACGGGCATGGCAATCCGCATCCCTCCCGGACATGCGCTCGGAAAGGACACGATGGTCCTCTACAAAATCATCACCATCGGCTACTACGTCCGTCGAAGCAGGAGCCTGTACCGCCTGACTCGAACCGCCAATCTCTGGAAGTACCAAGGGAGGAGCCGGCTCAGGAGAGGGGTAGTTGTCGGGAACTTCCTCCTTGTCAAATGGAATGCCCGCGAAGTCGGAAAAGCCTTTATACTTGTGGACCATGTGGAGCGCAGAGTCCCTCGACTTTTCCTTCTCATAGACGATCTGCACATAGCACCCGACATTCTCATGTTCCAGCTCGGCTATCTTGATCTGAGACAAAGCGGAAACGTCCGTCAAAACCCGATTCAAGCTGACAACGACGAAACCGAGGGACATGATAAGTACCTTGAGTTTTCTTTCCTCAGCTTCCCAGCGCTGGAGATCGGAGCGATGGTCGTCCCGTTCGCGACGGAGCGTCTTGTCCATCTCTTTGTACTTCGCCTTTGGCTCCTTAAGCTTGTCCCCCAGCTCGCTGACCTCCTGCAAGGCGTTGTCTCTCTCCCGAGCCAGGGCATGTGCTTGATTGACGTTCTGTGCCGGCATTCGTTCGTCGATCAGACGAGCCAAACTGGGGGCCACAGAACGGAAGCTTTCCTCATGCTCGGCAAAGTTCACCCGGGCAGCGAAGAGGTTCTGAGGAAAGAGAAAAGATGTGGAAATGATCACACAGAATACAGGTGGCATTAACAACCTAACGAGCGAACGAAGATGGGCAGACAGATACCTGCATGGCAGCAGCGAGGGCGAAAACAGATCGCTCCATGCCGCCTAGACCTCTCACGGCCTCGTAGTCAGAAGGGCTGCCGAACAACATACCGTGACAAAAGAAATTAGCCAAAAGGTCGAGCAGCGAATTCGGGGTGGCATCTTGGTCCCTGTGCACCCAGTCGCCGAACCCGCCCCCAGAGAATATGCCTGACGAAAACAGCGAAGGAGCGCCTGCCGGGGCGGAAGGCTGACCCACCCGTGAACCTTCAGGAACAACGATCGTCGAAGGCACTCGGGGAATGACCCGGGGTTGGGGGATAGGGCTGCTCGGAGGGGCAGCCGACCTGTAGGTGGCTCCAGCCTGACGAATAGGAGTCCCACCAGCTTGGATCTGCTTTTGACGAGTTTCCGCCGCCCTACGTTGAGCCTCGGCTAGCTTCTGTGGATTAATGGCTTGTGAGGAAATGCCGGGACCTGCACACAAAAGAGCGTTCGTCAGCTACGCTCAACAAGGAGCGCCAACCCCAAAATGTGGTCAATGAAACTAGTTAGACACCATCGGGCGAGTCTGAGGTCGAGGAGGAGCGATCGCCATGATGCCGAACACGAGTCATTTCAAGAGCTCGTAATGTCATCATATCTTTACCTGCACCGCGACGACTGGCGGGTAGACGCATCGAGAGAGCTACTCCATCCGTCCATTCAGTACCCGCCCAAACACAAGGTCGTACTCAACTACCTCGAAGGGCATATTCAGGTTAGGGGAAGGAATGTACGCCAGAGGACCACCCCTGACGTTCACAACAATGAACCTTTCTACCTCCCTCAGCTGCCCGTCATCTTCAACCATTTCGTAGATAGGCAAAGGTGAACACAGCTCCAAAGCGACGTCCGCCGGGCGTAACGAACGAGCAGGATACGGATGAGGACCCAAACCAGCGTGCACCAGACGGGACGCCAAAACAACTTCCTTCCAATAATGACGATGACGGTCGAAATACTCCATCTGCATCTCCTCTTCGGGGGATAGGACGAACGCATGAGCATTAATCACTTGGCTGCTCACTTTCCGCCACCTCATCAATATGTGCCAGTTCTGACCAGCAGGACGCTGAACGCCAAAAAATTTTTTTTTCCAGTCCCTCCAGCTGGACAGCCCGGGAATGAAGGAACCCCTTCCCGAATGACGTCTGTTGAAACTGTACCACCCCTGAGAGTGAGACAGAGTGAAACAGTGACGGAAGAGATTGACGCTCGGCTCCCAGCCCAAATATATGCAGATAGTAACATACCCAACGATCAGCAGCCACCCGTTCTGTGTTACCTGCGATGCGCCAAGACCGTACGACTTCAACACTTCCCAATAAAACGGATGGCCAGGCAACCTAAAGCCAGCCTCGAACATAGCCCTATACAAAAAAACTCGCCTGGAGTTCCGACGAATGTGGAAGATCCGGTCCTCCTACAAGCCGAACCTACAAGCCGCTACCAAGGCAGCCCTCCGGGAAAGTTGGGCACTAGGGGTGATCGGACCGCGTATGTACATAGACGAAGTTTCAGCGGGAATCGGAAAATGCCTCGCCGCTTCGGCATTATACCTAACAAATCTATCTTCCTCGACCACATTAGTAGAACTGGCCAGACTGCCAGAGGAGGACCTCTCTTCATTTGACCCAACTGCTGCGATCGGCTCACCTGATCCACCAGTGACGTTTGCTCCATCCCCAGGGGCTTCAGGCACCTGTACCATGACTCCAAGAGCGATCTCAACTGTCGGTGTCGGTATGACGTTCGTAGCCATCTCCCTAAAGTCAATAAACTCCTCCGCAGGTAGCGCTTGAACAGGCTCGGCTAAGGGCAAAGCAGACCTAACCTCAGCGAGTAATAAACCCTGACGTCTAGGCACAAGGCCCTCGCTCTCTGTACTGCCCGATTCAGACTCGGCCCCAGCAGAACCACCCGAGCTGTCATTCATGGCCGTCCCCTCAGACGACAGTGATATCGACACCTCCTCGGACTTAGACATACTCACAGAAGGAACTCTTAAACCTAAAATCAAAACACTTAATCCAAAAAACCAAAACGCCCAGTTAACTCACCAAACTCAAAAGGCAAGACTAAGGAAGGAATCTCTTCGATGTCGGTTGTCTCGGTTAACCCAAAATCACTGGAAGAGTGGGTATCCGAAAGGTCGATCGGATGGGCGGGATCCCCGGGATTAGCCGTCTCGCTCGTAGCAAGGAAGTCGACGCTGTGCAAGAGGAGCAATCCGAACCAAGTAAGACCGGATTCCTACAAAAAGTGACAGAATAAAAGGACGAACGACAGATAAAGTGATATATCAAGATAAATCACTTCAAAGAAAGGCAGCTAAGAAACTTACCACTTCTTACACCAAGACTAGGAGGAAAGATCGAATGAGCGAGAAAAAGGGAACAGTAGCTGGGAAAACAAAGAGCAGATGAACGTGAGAGAATAATCAGGAAATAGTGAGGAAATGGCAGAGACAAGGGATTCTCACCCTATTTATAACAAGGAAACGCACAAGAAGGGGAGGCCAACGGACAGTATCCGTCCCGAACCCGCCGGGGACACGCGGCGAAACTCGATTGGTCCGCCAATAAACGCAACCGTCAGCCCGCCAAAATTCAAAATTTGAATTTCAAAATTAAAAAAAAAACAAACAAAACCAGAAGATCAGAGCAATAACCAGTTGGAAAGTTAAGTCAGACGATCAACACCTGACAGCCGTCAGGCGGCCTGACAAAGAACTTCAACGACATCCGCAATGATCTCGATCGTCAGAATACCAGCCCGTCTCTCAACTTCACGTATCTTAGTCGTTCAGGCGGCCACTGTTTGACCCCCCTCACGCCTGGGGGGCAATTGTTAGTACCCTCCGTACTACACTTGCCTAGACGAACGTCAGGCCTGACAGCACTCAGCGGAACAGGTCCACAACCCGGATCCGACCCGGGGCCAATAACAACATCCGTACAACGTCCGTACCATCCGTCAGCACACGCCACAGTATCTATATAAAGGGTAACCCCTCATTTATTAAGGAGATATTGAAAACTCTAGACTTTGAACTCTAAAAATCCTCTCAACCCCTTTTGAGGATTTGACCCTGACTTGACCGTCAGAGTGCTAACGCGGGATTCCATCCCCGCACCCCGAGGTGTTCTATCCTGTGCAGGTCGACGAACTCAAGGTCTCAGAGGCTCAAGACCACGGTCCAAGCAGATCGTCATTGTTGAGCAAATCGCCCTCAACAGTTACAATATCACATATATAAACGAAACGGAATCACCTAAAACTTATAAGCTAAGATTTATAAATTTAGATGAAATTAATTAACATGTATTTAATAAATTTTAATTAAAAATTTTTAAGTCACTTACTTTTGATTTTCTATGGTTTTTGTCTTTCTATTTTTTATTCAATTTAGTCCATTAAGAGAGTAAGATTTTTTTTATGCAATAGAGTAAAAGTCCATTATTTGAAATTAAAAATTAGAATGAATGAAATTATCAGTTAGGTATACTTTGTCCAAAATAAAAAAAGAAAAAAAAAACCTTAGTTATCTCAGGAAAAGCGAAGCATTAATTAAAATAATTTAAATATATTCTTAACTTGGAATTTGTTTTAAAAAGTTTAACAATTTTGATAATGATTTACTTATTAATAAATTTCATAGAGTTTAAAGTTTAATCAGTTGTACTATACAATTTAGGTGATACCCATAAATCAAGCATGTTAAGCAATATTATTTTAGGGTCATGTTCATTTATTATTTGTTTAAGTTTTTGAAGGAGTTCTCTTTTCTTCTCCACAAAAGATTTATTTCATTTGTTTATGCACTAATTAAATCAAAGCATCATTAGCTTTATTTTTTTTTCCTTTATAGTGAAAGATCATGAAAAAAAAAAGGAAAAAACCAATAACATATAGAACTTAAAAAAATTGTTAATAAAGTTGTAACTCACAATAATTAGATTGAATGTATCATGGGTGATTTTTTTTTTGGTAGTTTTAGTACCCATTTATACTTTTGATTGTCTACAATTTTTATTTTCAGTTAAAGCGAAGTTGGTATTCTCAATAATATAACACGTTAACATAGGAGGAGATTATAAATTAGAAGGATTTTTTATATTATAAAATTTAGAGGAATTAGAACTTTGGTCTTAGTTTTGATTTGGAACTTTGAATAATACACGGATGAGACATTATTGTTGGGAAGTGAGTCTTTGGATGTATATCCAAAAGACAAAATTCTTTTTCTTTACCTTTGTATTCCTATTTTAAATTACCCAATCTTTTTTTTCCCTACTTTACCTTAATGCTTGAATTATTTTATCCCAAATGAGTCGAAGATATTAAAGTTGAATTAAAGTAATCAACTGGATATCTATAATACCAATACCAATTTTTCCTTTTGCTTCTCTATAATGATTTTATTGATTGTGTTTCTCAATATATATAGGACACCTTTTTTTTTTATTATTATGGTTTATCTTCTTAAGTTAACCATAAACAAAAAATTTTGATAATCAAAGTGACTAGCTAAGACTGCAAGATTATTGAATTGGTTGATAATACTATTTATTTTATATAATCATGATAGTTTTTCTTAAGCATAGATTAAAAAAATTTGGAAACCTTCACCAATATAATGTGTTGATAGCATCATTATTGTTTTGATAACCTTCAAATCTTTTAACCTTAATTAGATACGAAAATTAGTAATCATTATTATTGATAAACGGTCATTAAAATTACTAATTACTAAGGAGTAAGGATGTAAATTTACTGATAGCGTTTTTTTATATATGAAATTATATAATGAAAGTGAATGACACGCACAAATCGAGAAATGGTCCAAATTTTTAAAGCCTTTGAAATTTTCAAAAAAGAAATTGGTAACATTCATTACTGATAAAATTGTTACTAAAAATTACAAAGGATGAAAGATTACATATTTCTTTATAACACTATTATGTTTTTTTATAACCTTTATTACTTTTTCAGTAACCTTAGATAGAAAACTTAGTAATCGATATTACTAATAATGTAAGGTTCTTAAATTAGTTGGTAAATAATATATTTATAGATAACCATTATAACTTTTTTAATAAGTTTAGATTAATGAATTGGTAAACTTCATTAGGTCACTTAAGTCATTAAAAAATTAAGTTTACTTAATTTGTTGATAGTATTATTGCATTTTTTTTATAATAAAACTTCTTGACTAACCTTAGATAAGAAAATTGGTAGCTTTCATTATTATTGATGAAAACCTATTAAAATTACTAAAGATGTAAGGTATTCATTAAGAATGTAAGGTTGCAAAATTTGCCAATAGCTTTTTGATCATTTATAAAAAAACAAAAAAACCTTTAGTACTAACATTATATAAGAAAACTGGTAACATTCATTAGTAATGAAAGATTATTAATATTGCTCGATATGTAAAGTACTTGAATATGTTGATAGCATCATACCTTTTTATAACCATTATAGTCTTTTTTAAAATCTTAGATAAAAAAAATTGGTGACCAAAAGTAAGGATATAAAGTTACTGTAGATAACACCATAACCATTTTGATAGCATTTAAAAATGTTTTTGTAACTTTTAAGTAAAAATATTGGTAATATTCAATTTTACAAAAATAGTTACTACTAAGTTTGTGGAAAGCATTATAGCTATTTTGATAATTTTTATAACTTTTTAGCAACTTTAGATTACAAGATTGGAAAATTTCATTAATAAAAATATAGGGTTACTAAATTTTTTGATATGACCATAGCTTTTTTGATAATTTAATTTTACTTATCTTAGATAAGAAACTTGATAATTCACCTTTTTCTTTTTTCTTTTCATTTTTTTTTTTTCTATGAAAGGCTACTTAATTTACTAAGGATTTAAGGTTAATGAACTTCTTTTATATAATACTCTTAACTTTTTTTCATAACCTATATATATATAATATTTTTTGGTTATTGAGACATTAGATAAGAGAATTAACACCCGTCATTATGAACAAAATGCTTACTAAGGGGGTATAAGATTACTTAATTTGTTGATAACTTCTTTGATAAGTTTTCTTTAATATTACTTTTGATCAGAAAGCCAATAGCCTCTGTATTGATGAAATGCACATAATTTTATCAAGGATTCATATCAATATTATTAAATTTTTTGGTAGCACCTTAATTTTTTGATAACCTCTACAGTTTTTTAATAATCTTATATTACTATAAAACAATTGGTAACTAATGTAATGTTACAAATTAAATTAGTTAATAGCTAGCATCTCAATCTTTTCGTTAACCATTGCAGTTTTTTTTAGTGACCTTGAATAAGAAGAATGGTTATGGCAAAAAAAAAAAAAGAAAAGAAAAGAAAGAAGAATGATAACCTTAACTTAGAAGATTGATATAACCTTCTTCATTTAAATGAAAGCTTACAAAACTTTTTTTTTTTTTGCTACTAAGCTTACAAAACTTATTAAGCATGTAAGTCTATTGACTTTTTTTTTTATTATAACACCCCTATAGATGTTTGATGACAAATTTTGTTGAACTTAAAAATTACTATTACAGTAGAGAAATATTAAAATGTAACTTTGTTTTCATAGACTATATAAGCATTATTTTATCATATACTTATTTCATTTGAATTAGGATTTTTTATTATATATTGATTTCTAAAAATTAATCATTCATCTTATATATGTTACAAATTATAATATTTCATTTATTATATTAAACCTACTATTAATTTTATGAGCAAGGTCCTCATTGAGCGCCACATGACATTTGGTTTTTTTGACAAGTGTCAATAGTTAATTTTCTAATGTTTTGTTTATTATATTTGTATATTCATTTAGTTTGGAAAAATTAAAAGACATTCATCCCCTTTCCTATATAAAATAAATTATCAAATAATTATAAATTAATTATAAATTTGTTATGAATATACATGTATGTTGTGGATGTCCATGAATCTAATTAAAGCAAAGATATGATTGATGACTTGGTTCATTCATACACATATACCTATGTACTAAGTTCATCCCCTTAGATTTATAGTGATGTATCTATGTGCCTATAAATAGGCCACTTACTTTGTTATGGAATAAGATGAATAAGAACAATTTCTCTCCTTCTTCATATTTTCTTCTTCTTCATATTCTATTGTCTCTCTATTCTCTTGTCTTTTCCATACTTCAATTCTCTACTCCCTTGCTTTTGTTTTGTTATCATTTCACAAAAAAATTTCATTTCTTAACTGAATTTTTTAAAAGAATTTATAAAATAAAACAGCCGCAAGCAAAGCGCGGCCGAGAAGTTCTAGTTTATATTATTTTAATAGTTCTTATATGTTTTATAAATTATTAAGTATATGCAATGTACGTGTCATTACTAAGTATATCTATACTATATATAAAAGTACGAATAATGGGAAACTTTATGTTTTCCGATTGTACCCTTATTTTTAAAATATATTTCCAATTATATCCTTTTTTAAAACATATTTCTAAATTACCATTACTAAATAATATTTTAATTATTCTATTATTTTTTAATCATAAATGATTCCATTATTAATTATTAGATTATATTATACGTATATTAAATTATAAGAAAGTCAATTTGGCTTTTTGTTTCCAACGTCCTATTTAATTTTGCTTTTTGTCTTTGTCTCCAACGTCCTATTTGGGTTTAGATAATCTGAAACAAATGTGCAATGGGCCTTTGCTTTGGATGGTCCAATGTCTCATTCCTATAGAGTCTTTTTTTGGTCCGTTTTGGTGGGCAATCAGTTTGAATATTCAGATCCTATATCTTATTAGGTCATGACTTTATAACTATCTATACTATATATAAAAGTGCGAATAAGGGGAAACTTTACATTTTCCTATTGTACCATTTTTTTTCAAATATATTTCTAAATTTCCATTATTAAATAATAATTTAATTTTTTCACTATTAAAATAATATAAATTTATATTATCTTCATTAATTAGAATCCAACGTGGCCAATAGGGATGCCCCACATCATCTTTAGCATCTGAATTTTCGTCCAAAACATTCTCTAAGTCGGTTTAGGAGAAGATCAATTATGTCTAAAAATCACAAGGGCAAAATCATCCACTAGAATGGCAGAATTAGGTCTTGAGATAAACATAAAAGTTGTAGATCTCGGAATCCTCTTTCCAACGGTACCTTATTTGCAATTTTCTAAGTTCCGGATCAAAAGTTATGAATTTTCTTCCAAAACTGCTCTTGTGAAGCATTTTAATAGGATTTAACAATACTGCATCATGAGTGAATCATTATTGTATCATAATTACTGATTGGACTTGGACTCCTTCTTTGAGCTTCCATATTAACGAATTGGGTCTAAGAATATCAGATTTAGACTTCAAGTCATCTAGTTTGACAATTTGGACTTTATAGACTCAAACGAGCCTAATGGGCCGAAATGAGATAAAATCAATAGTTTTTCCAAAGCTATCTATACTGTATATAAAAGTACGAATAATGGAAAATTTTATGTTTTCCGATTGTACCCTTTTTCCATTATATTTCTAAATTGACATTATTAAAATTTATTATTTAAAAATTAATTATAAAATTTCAATTTAGATCGAATTATAAGTTATGGGAAACTTTATATTTTCCGATTGCACCCTTTTTTCCAAATATATTTCTAAATTTCCATTATTAAAATTTAGTATAATTTTATTATTTAAAAATTAATTAAAAATTTTCAATTTAGACCGAATTATAAGTTTGTCAAATTGATTTTAGTTGATGAGCATGTAAATTTCCTTTACTATTATTTTTTGAATTTAATATTCTACTTTTAATTTTAATTTTTAAATGTCAATAAAAAGATTAAACTAACACTAACACGTACAATACTATTGTTAGTGAAGCTCCATCTCTTCGTTATATAATGTTTTGCCGCATTCACTTTGTTCAATTGGAAATCGTTGAGTTAGAAGAGTAGGTGATATTATGGTTTTGATTTTCTTGTCTCTATGTGGTTATCAAAATTTCATAAGTTGGTTATTATAATTTCATGAGGAGGTTATCAAAATTCCATAGTGCAGTTACCAAAATTTCATATGAAAGTTATCAAAATTTCATAATGTGGTTACCAAAATTTCATAGCGTGGTTATCAAAATTTCATAGGATCAGTTTTTAAAAATTTCTTAGGTTTGTTATTGAAATTTCATAGGGTGGTTAATTAATTTTATAGAAAGGTTATCAAAGAGATTATCAAAATGTCATAACGAGGTTATAAGAATTTCATAGTGTGGTTAACAAAATTTCATTAGGAGGTTACTAATATTTCATGGGGAGGTTATCAAAATTTCATATGAAGGTTATAAAAGTCTCAATTTCATAAGGAGTACAAAAATTTGATAGAAGGTTATCAAATCTCATAGAGTAATTATCGAAATTTCATAGAGATCAGATTATCAAAATTTCATAGTGTAGTTATCAAAATTTCAAAGCGAGGTTATCAAAATTACATAATATGATTATCAGAATTTCATAGAGGGGTCAACAAAATTTTATAAAGAGGTTATCAAAATTTCATAAAGAGATTATCAAATTTTCAAAATGTGACTACAAAAATTTCATAATGGTATTTCTGGGAAGGTTATCGAAATTTCATTGTACGATTATGAAATTAGGAAGGTTATTAAACTTTTATTATGGAGTAATCAAAATTTCAGAGAGGATATCAAATTTCAGGGAGGATATCAAAATTTCATGTGAAGGTTATCAAAATTTCATAGTTTAGTTTTCAAAATTTCATAAGAGGGTTATCAAAATTTCATAGTATGTAGATCAAAATTTCAAAGGGAGATTAACAAAATTTCATAATGAGGTTATCAAAAAATCATATGGAGGTTATCAAAATTTGTAGTTATCAAGATTTCATAAGAAAGTTATCAAAATTTTATAGGCATGTTTATCAAAATTTTATAGGAAGATTTATCAAAATTTCATAACAAGGTTATCACAATTTCATGGTGTGATTATCAAAATTTTAGAGTGTGATTACTAACAATTCATATGAAGGTTTTTAAATTTTCATAACGCGGTTATCAATATATCATATGGAGGTTATCAACATCTCAGTGTTGGTTATCAAAATTTCATTGGGAAGTTATCAAAATTTTATATTGATGTCTTCAAAATTTCTTAGGGAGGTTAACTAAATTTCATACGAAGGTTAAAAAAAATTTATAAAAAAGTTCTCGAAATTCCATAGTATCGTTATTAAAATTTCATAGGAAGGTTATCAAAATTTCATAATGGGATCATAAAAAATAGTGTAATTATCATAATTTAATAGAGAGGTTATCATAATTTCATATGAATATTTTATTTAAACACGTTGCACCACGTGCAACGCATGTGAAAGCTAAAACTAGTATATATATATATATATATATATATTTCAATATTATAAAATTCATATATTTAAAGAAGAATAAGTTTGTAAGAGAGATATTTTGGGCGGAGATAAGTCTTGAAAACAATGTCCAAAGTCTAAACACAAACTCAGCCCAAGGAAACGTAAACCCATGTATCATATGTAACAATAATCCGCAAGGGAAAAGATATCATTGTTATGTTCATGAGTTACATTTTTCCGCTATTTTTTTCTGTTGGAAAGAAAAAGCCTTTCGAATGAAGTTTTATGTGCCAATTCCCCTGTTTTAAAATATTACAGGGCAAAGCTAAACAACACTCCGAATGGTTGCAATGGCAGACATGGAAGACCCTTGTTCAAATCAAGATATTGCAAATGAATTCTTGTCTCTTTTACCAGCTAAAACACTTGCGTCCTTTAAAAGTGTCTCTAAAACATGGAACAGCTTGGTGCAAAAAAAAAGAAAAAAAAAAGACATGGAACAGCTTGATTTTTCGTCATTCAATATTGACGATGAATTCCCCTGTTTTAAAAGGTCGTCACAAGTTCATATCCATTAGACATTTATTCACAACTTTACGAAGGAAATGTAACCTATATTGCCCTTGACGATGAATAACCCGGACTCTCAGAAGTCAGAAAAGGTTAGGAGGTATCCTGGTTTTTTTTGGTACCCAATCCATATATATAATTTCTAAAGAATGTATTGCATTGAAATTTGAATCCATTGATGGCATGAGACCAAACCTAAGTTATTTTAACTTTTTAAGGATGCTATGGGGCTTTTGTAGTGCAATTTTTCAGCCCAAAACAAATTCAAGGGCCTTAGTTTTATATCTTTGAGTTCTAATCCAATTTGGACTCGGATTACTTGGAAATTACTATTAAGTGGGACTAACCACCACGGGAAATTTCTCAAGGTTTCACTTTCATCTTGATCAACTCGGTGAGTTCCTCTAATTTCTTTCTGTACTGTTAAAAATTCTTCATTGAATCAAGAGGCAGGTTGAGGTGAGTCCTTACCCTTGTTGAGCATAGCCCAACAATCACCTTTGAGCCAGGTTAAAAACCCACAAGGCTAAAATATTAGAAACGGTCCATTGACCAAAACCCTAAAGGCTGGACCTCAGACGTCCCAACACACATATATAAGGGCTCTTGAACCCTTTCCCTAAAACCCTAATACAATAAAATTTCTATAAATTAATAATGTTGGGACTATGAAAATTTATTAATTTAGAGAGTTATTAATTAATCGATAAATTAATAATATATTAATTTAAAGAGTTTTTTTATTCCATAATATAAATTTGAATTATATAAATAAGTATTACTAATATACATAAATATGTATTCATTGTTTTAAGTATTCAAACCATTGACTAATTAAATAAAATTTAATACTAGCCATGTTCATTGTACTAGTTATAAATGAAATTATGTTCATTACAATAGATTCATATTTTACTAAATTGTCTTAGATTTATATGTAAATTTTAGAGAATTATTAATTTATAATATTGATGGGACTATATATATATATATATATATATATAATATAAGGGTTTTTATAAAAATTATTATCTTATTAATTTATCGAAATTACTAACTTTTATAACTGGTCCAAGTCGAGACCGGAATAAAATATTATTTTAGAGAGATTATTAATTTATCGAGTATTAATTTATGAAAGTTTTATTGTAATAAGCTACCAGAACTCTCACTCTCACAAACCTCTCATCCCCAATTCTCATCTATAGTAATATTTTAGGTATTTTTCGATGAATAGTCATACTCATAACCAAAACCCATTTGTCATATTTTAGCCTCTGTTTTGAGTATTGATTTGGTTGGTTTTGTCTGGAATGGAAGAGGTTTTTTCTCATGAAGATACTGCAAGTGAAATCTTCTCTAGATTACCGGCTAAAGCCTGTAAGTCTGTAGCCAAAACATGGAATACCATAATTTCCAGCCCTTTATTTTGGCGAGCTTATTTGAAAAAATCACAAGATGCCTCGGGTCTTTTCTACCAGAATGATCCTGTAGTAGAGATTCCCCCACTCTATATTCAGCTCGATAAGAAACGACCGAAGAAGCATAAAAATTTCATGAGTTTCCTCCCTCAGAAAGTTATTCTCATTAATTCAAGCAATGGATTGCTCTGCTGTCGAAGCCACATTCGGAATGGTAGGAGTCCTCCCAAGGAGTTGGTCATATACGTTTGCAATCCAATGTCAAAAGAATGTATTGAATTGAGGCCTGAAAATAATCCACTTTATATCAATATTGAGGCAATGGGTTTTGCTTTCTACCCGTTTGGGTCCTCTCCTTCGTGCCCCGATCCTTGTTTTAAGTTGGTTAGCATCATACATCAGACCAATGACAATGTCTTGTTCTTCATGGTATATACCTCTGAGACAGGAAAATGGACAACTTCCGAGAAAAAATGGCATTGCGACTTCAAGATTCGAAGAAATCACAAGGCGATCCTTATCGGGAGTAGATTCCATTGGCTAACTTGGGAAAATCATGTCTTAAAAAGGAGGTTTGGGTGTTGAAATTAGATAATGGTGAATGGAAATGGATTCTCAACTACAGAGTGGATCTCCTTGATTTCTGCCAGGAACATTATAAACTTGTTTATTCTCTTACTTATATTGATCCTTTGCCAATTAAGGTTTTGTTCCCTGTTACTTACAATGAAGATGTTTTTTACATGTGTTTGTATGGTAGATTACTTGCCTATGATTTCAGAACAAGGAGATTGAAGAAATGTGGTGCAACTTTTATCAATTCAGGCCCATATAATACCCCACCAAATATAATTGTGTTCCCTTTATTCTATTTGCTTGGCAGCTATGGGGTTTCTCAAGCAAGGACAAAATCTAGGGTCTAAAATACCAATTGACAAGTGAAGCATTGAATCATCATCACCAGGGCCAGAGCACAAGAGAAGAAAGTAAATGCATTTTTGTATCATTAATTGGATCAAATTCTGAATATTTATTACTTTTCTTTGCAGTATAATTGAATCAGATGATCTCAAGTGTTTTTCATGTTCGCATTGGATTTTTTTTTTTTGGCAAGATGTTCATATTGGATTTGTTTTCTCCTTGTTTGGTATATTTTGATACAAGTATTATTTTGTGTATCTGCTGCTAGTTTCTTTATACTGCATAACTCAGAATGGTCTTAAACATGCTTATTGAACACAAACTTATTAAACAGAAATGTATATTAATAGTTTGCCAAAGTAAAACCCAATTCTTTTTTCTGGTAGATAAAGGAAAGCTAAAAAAACATTACATAAGATTAATTAGCTCTAAAGCCCTAGGATAAGCTACTCCTCCTAAATCAGCTTCCAAGAAAGACCACAAGTCATACGGTGGCTCCCTTCACAACTCGAACTCTGTTTCCATGTGGCATCTAGCTTTGGCCAAATAATCAGTACAAAAATTACCTTCTCTAATTATATTCTTTTTTTTTCTTTAATTTGTTTATTTCACGGTGTAGATAACAGTGTAATGCCCATATAATTGATTAAATTTATTTCATTTAAGTTTTCCTTATGCAATTACTTCGGCTAAATATCCAATTTGGGCCTAAACCTTTCACGATCTGCTCAATTTGGGCCTAAACCTTTACTCGGCACCAAATTGAGCCCAAACCTATTCGAGGGGCTCCAAATCGAGCCTATTTTTGACTGGGACGTTTCAGTGAACCACACGCGCGAATGGAACACGTGAAGATAGGCCAGGTGGAAATATCAGAGGCCACGTGGAATTATTAGAGGCCACGTGGAATATTAGGGCCATGTCATCAAGGCATTAGCGGGAAAAGGAAAAAAGATAATTAAAATTCTAAAATAAACGGGTTTAAGAAAAATCGAAAGTGTCATTTTCATTTTAACTTAAGTAGAAAAAAAAAACCAAAAACCGAAAGCTAAAGAGATTTTCGATTTTCAATCTTTTAATCTTTCAATTGAAATCGATTTCGATTTCGATTTCCATTTCCATTTCCATTTCGGGGTTTCGAGGTTAAGGGTTTTGTTACGTCTAAATCGGGAGAACGAATTTGTGGTTTTCGATTTCATTTTTCTGGGTTTTATCATTTTCTCGATTTAGGGTTTCAATCCTCAAATAGGTTTAGGGAAATCGATCTAATGGGCTCTTAAATCTTCTGGGTAAGGGTTTCGTATTCAAATCGATTTCCAATTTCGATTTGAAAGGGGTTTTCAGTTTTCGGGTGTGTATCAGTTAAGGGTAAATTTTTGAGGGTTTTTGTGAAGAATTGAAGAAGCTAAAGTGCTCTGGGATTGACGGTCTGAAACGTGGATTTTGCGGTGGATAAAGGTTAGTTTTTCTCTCAATCTGTTTAATTTTTTATTTTTGAGCTTGGTATGTATGTGCTGTAAGATTCATGAGTTTTGAAAAACTCATGGGTTTGCTGAGTGTTGTAAGATTCATGGGTTTGATAAATTGGTTTTTTATTCTCTGTTGTGATGTTGTGCTTGGTATGTTGTGGTTTGTTATGTATATATGTATTATTAAACTGTGTTTGGCATTGTTGGGTAACATGTGTTGTCATTTTCGATGCTAAAGTGTAGTAGTAGTCCAAGCATTTCTACTTATTCTAGGGTAAAAAACAGTTTGTATTTTAGTATTTCAATGTTATTCGGCCATGGTTTAATTGCAATTATTTAAACTACTAAGCATGTTGAGATTGTATTATTAAACTGTTTTTGGCTTTGTTGCAAAATTGACTTCCTTTTCATAGTCAATAGTGTAGTATATTTTATAGTATTTGCCTAAATTAATTTGACCATTCTATTTGTCCCTTTGTGTTGGATTTATAGAATGGCCAATGATTTGTATACTCTGAATCTCCATTACCATGGGACCTTTGTAGGGGAGGGTTTAAATCTGAGATACATAGATGGTGAAGATGGATATGTAGATGTTGATCCTAATCGATTTAGTTACTTTGAGTTGGAAGGGATAGCTTTGGAGCCAAGATTTAAGATTAAAAATTTAAGAGGATGTATTTTAGTGTGCCTGGATTACCATTGTATGAGGGACTTCGGGTTGTGGATAATGATGATGCTGCAAATGTAATGTGTGAGTACATGGTTAGACATGGTTCTATAGATTGGTATTTGGAGCATGAGGTTGAGGTGCCTGTTGAACCTAGTCTGTTGCTTGAAGGGCCTGTGGTTGAGCCCAGTATTACCAATGATTACAGTGAAGAGGTGAGGGTGGACCAAGGTGATACGGTTGAGCCCACTGTTGATAAGGTGTTTGATGTTAATGTAGAGGAGGTTTTGGTGGATCCTACAGATGATGAGGTTGATGTGGAAGTTGAGGTTATGGATGATATCGATCATCCATATTTTAGCCCAGAAACTCAGCCGCCAATTGATGATGATGATACTATTGATGAAGAGGTTGCTGCAGCTAGGGCCAACTTTGAGGAAGTTTTAGCTGAAGCAATGGGTGCTGCAGAAGGTGAAAATCTTGATGGGCATAACAGTGACTATTTTAATGAAGACGAGCCAGGGGATGTAGTTGATGATGCTGACGAAGATGAGATGGCTGATAGTCCTTTTCCTGCTTATAGGCCAACTAAAGATATGCCTAATTTAGAATGTGGAATGGTTTTCAAAGATTCCAGTGAGTTCAAGCATGCTGTGTCAATATTGGCAGTTAGGGAGAACAAGGATATCAAGTGGAGTCGGAATGATGCTAAGTTTGTTAGGGGCAAGTGTATGGCACCAAACTGTCCTTGGTTTATATATGCTGCCCTAAACAATGCCACTAATTCTTTTCAAATAAGAAAATTTCAAAGCAAGCATCAGTGTAAACCGGTGTGGAGGACTCGTCGGATGACTACAAAAGTTCTTGCTGACATGTATGATCATAAATTTAGAAGAGACCCGTTTATGAAAACAGAAGATATCCGGTATGAGTTGAAGACCCAGGTTGGTATTGGGGTTAAAAACAGTATGATCAGGAGGGCTAAAAAAGCTGTTTTGGATGAGTATCTGAACAATTTTGAGCAGCAATTTGGTAGGCTTAGATCATATGGGTTGGCAATCATGGAGACAAATCCAGGAAATAGGGTGTTTATTCAAGTTCAGAGGGTTGTTCCAACAGCGCCACCTGTTTTTGAAAGGATGTATATATGTTTTAATCCACTCGCAAGGGGGTTTATTGCTGGGTGTAGGCATTTCATAGGCCTAGATGGATGTTTTTTAAAAAGCAGAACCAAGGGTGAACTTCTTTGTGCTGTTGGCCGTGATGGAAACAACCAGATGTTTCCTCTTGCTTGGGCGCTGGTTGAAAGGGAGAATGGGCCCACATGGAGATGGTTTATGCAGTTGGTTGGGGAGGAGGTTCACATTGGTAGTGGATTGGGGTGGACCTTAATGACAGACCAAATGAAGGTAATTTTCCATGTCTCTTTAAATTCCTAGGGTTTTATCTTATTTAAGCTAAGTTCTTATAATCCAGTTAATTTATAATGCCTTAAAATTCCTGTGTCAGGGTATTGATACTGCAATTGCTGAGATTTTCCCAGATGCAGAACATAGATACTGTGCCAGGCACATTTATTGTAATTGGGTTAAGAATGGGAATTACAGAGGTGAGGCACTAAAGCAAGCTTTTTGGGGAATTGCCAAAGCACCAACCGAGAGGTTGTTTAATGAAAATGGGAGGCATTCAAGGCATGGAATGCAGATGCTGCTAAAGACATGAAAAAGGTTCCAGTTCAGAAATGGTGTCGGGCATTCTTCAACACAGATAGTATGACTGAGATTGTGGACAACAACCTTTGTGAAGCCTTTAATGGGACAATAGTGAATATTAGAAAGCTGCCAGTCCTCACCCTTTTTGAGGAACTTAGAAGATATTTGATGCAAAGAATTGTTGAGAAGCAGGAAGAATGCCAAAAGTGGAGAGGGAATTATGGGCCAAATGTTTGGCAAGCAATTGAGAAGGGAAGCAAGATAGCTAATTATTGCAATGTGTTTTTTGCTGGAGATGAAGGCTATGAAGTCAACCATGGGGATGACAGATATGTGGTTGATTTAGAGGAAAAGACTTGCACATGTAGGGTGTATACATTGTCTGGCATTCCATGTGCCCATGCCATATGTGCAATAAGGGATAAGGGTGCCCAAATTGAAGATTATGTTTCTTCATGGTATCACAAAGACATCTACATTCTGGCTTATGGGTTTTGCATAAAACCCATGGAAGGAATGAAAGATTGGCCTGAGGACACTGTAGAAACGGTGCAAACACCAAAATTCGACAAGACTCCTGGAAGGCCCAAGACAGCAAGGAGAAAAGACCCAAGTGAACCCCAAAAAAAGAAAAAGGCCCAACTGTTGTTGATGGTGTGCTGTCCAGAAAAGGCATGGTTATGACATGCAAAAACTGTTTTTAAAACAAGCCACAACAAAAGAGGATGTCCACTAAAGGGCAAAGAGGTAATAGTCCATTTCCTTGGTCTTTTTTATAGGTGCAAATGTATTCTGTTTATACCTTTTTAGCCCAACTTTTTCATTAACAAAAATTGCTGTCTTTCTCTCTTTATTTCAAGGGTGTGTCTGAGCAAACCATGGAGAGCTCATCTGCAACTGTTAATGAGTCCAGATCTGCATCTCCACCTCCAAACAGCCAAATTCCCACCCCTAAACTTCACACCGACCCAAATAGCCAAATCCTATCTTCTTCCCAACCTACCCAAAACACAGCCACTGCTTCTGTTAATGCTAGAAAGACCCTTCCAACAGCCATAAACAAGGCTACAAAAGGTGCAGCTTCATCATCTGCAACTGGATCTGCTGCTGGGTCTGGTCCAGCAAGAGAAAAAGCAAAAGCTTCGGCATGTCCAGCTGTCATGGCCACAGCTACAGTACCTGCAAGACCTGCAAGTCAAGATCCTTGTCCAAATCAGAAGCAAAAAGTAAAGGGGAAGCAAAAACAGCCATGGAAGCATCCAGGAGTATCCTTTGCAGACAGTGATGGGAGGTTATATGGACAGATGGGTATTGGGAGGACAAGCCCTCTTTGAGGCACAAAGTTCATGGTTGGCAAGAAGTTTGTCCCCTCTAGCAGCATTGGAGCAAGCGGTAGCAAGGGCAAAAAGAACCAACCACCTGCTGCTCCTAACTACAACCAAGCAAAAAACGAATGGCTGGACTTGGCATCTGCCCTGAAACAGGCAGATTTATCACTAGTGTAAGTAGTTTCATTATGCTCATTAAAACTGTTAGGTCTCATATTTAATAGGTCTATTAACTATTGGTTGGTGGGATGCATGTGAAGTTTATTGAACTTATATAAACTGCCATTTTTTTAACAGCTTGGTGAACCAAGTCAGAAATCTGCCTGTGTTGGAAACATCCAAAAGAAGGCCAGGACAAATGCAGATTCTTTGAATGATGGGGCATCTTCAAGGACAGATATGGGTCCAAAAGAAGGATATGATGTTTGATTCTATTTACTTGTTTTTGTGAACAATAGTTTGGTATTTTGTTGATGTAATGATTCTGGTATTTTCTAGGACAAATATTGTGTGTCTTTGACTCATGGGAACTAGTAATATTTTGTTCATGTAACTTCTTTTTGCAAAGTTATGTAATTGACATATTCGGCTTTGGTTTAATTGATTCTGTTGATGGAAATTTTTATTCAACATTTTAGCATTATTTGAAATTGCAATTATTTGAACAGGGAAACCACAAAATATAAATATTTGAACAGGGGAACTTAGATTTTCATTACTGACAAAACAACCAAATTACATAAACCAAGTAAACAGAGTTACATAAACCAGCCAACTAAGGCAGAGCTCTAAGCATGCCATCTCTTTTGGGCATTTGCATAAATAGAGCAAGCAAAACAATGACAAACACACAACTAATTAAGATTATGCATCTCTGAAAACAACATGGACGACCACTTCCTTGACAAAGCTTCTTCCTTAAATCATCAACCTCTCTTCTCAAATACACATTTTCCTCAATTATTTCTGCTTCCACAACATCTACAGCATTGCTTTTCAAAACTTGCACTTCCTTCTTAGCTAATTTCAGCTCATTATACAGAAATAACTCTCTTCTCTCAACTCATTAATTATTTCTCTTGACCTATCACTCACCCTTAGATCATGCCAATCGTAAAACAAACATTTTTTTGCAGGGAATTTGGCACATCCATAAAATCGCCGACCAGGATTAGCATCACTCCATGTTGTTCGACGAGGGGTCTTGTAATTGCAAAAACAAAAAACAGGATCTCCTTCATATTTGTGCTCAGCTGGAAAGCTTGAACTTATAAGCTTATATGATTCAAAGTTATAGGAAGAGCACTGTGATTGACTGTAAAACAACAAAACCACCATCAATCATAATAAGAAGAAATAGAAATTCAACCCTAGAAAATTCCCCAAACTATATATAATGCCACAAACCTTCCAATTGATGACTCGGATGATGAACCCATGTCCCTAAACCTGGAAGATTTTGGATTTAACCTAAATCAAAGAAGAACAGCGAACAAGAAGGAAAATAAGAAGGATGAGAACAACGTGAAGGAGGAAAGAGGAGTTCTGTTTTTATTTTTTGACAAAGACGGATTATAAAGAATTTCTCATATTTATTCACTTTTTAAACCCTAAAAAATTAATAAAAAACGTGTTTTTTCCATGCTGTACGCCACGTCACGCCGTTACTAACAGTAACAGCGCGTGTGTCTCACTGACACCTGACCGTCAAAAATAGGCTCGATTTGGAGCCCCTCGAATAGGTTTGGGCTCAATTTGGTGCCGAGTAAAGGTTTATACCCAAATTGAGCAGATCGTGAAAGGTTTAGGCCCAAATTGGATATTTAGCCCAATTACTTCCTCTGTTCCTAATCACATCACATGTCCTTTTTTGTCAACCCAATAATAACAAATTGTGAAAATTTAAAAAAAGGGGGGTCTACTAGAATTTTTTATTAATTGGTACAATAAAAATAAATAATTACTATTATTTAGTAAATCATAATTTATCAAATTTGCAATAAGGAAATTGCAATTACTTTTATAACCTTATTCAATTAAATAAAAAAGGAAAAGCAACTACATGTTTGTATTTTCTTTTTCCTTTTTTCAATGCTATCAAAAAACCCTATTTTAATTCACTCCGTTGTTCTATTTAATTTATTTATTATTTTTTGTTCTCATGGATCATGATGATTTTCCCCAAACATTTTGCAATTTTTTATAAAAGTATAAAAGAAACAAGAGAAGATATTGAAAATAACATAAAATTAGTTGAATGGCAAGTTATGAACAAGAACGGGAAGGAACCCAGGGCCATAGATTAATAATAGTATCTGAGATTTCAAGCATAAAAATATGTTTGATAATATTTGCAATTAAAAACCCTAAAACAATGAAAATCCAAATCTATAAATATGGTTAAATCAAACCTACTATTAGAACAAAAGATTAAAGTTTGTGGAGCCCATCATCATTCATCAATGACAATTTCTTCTTCTGGAGGGAGGGAATTATCCCCTTTTTATTGTCCAGAGGAAGAAGACGAAGAGGAAAGTTATATATAGCGTAAAAAAAAGGTATTTTTATTGGATAGAAAAAAAGGCACAGCAACATATATATACAAATATAACTATGAAGGTTATAAGGGTAATTACAATTTCCTTTTTTTTCAAATTTTGTAGAGTAAGATTTACTTAATAGTAATTAGATATTTTCATTGTACCAATTGTTAAATATTCCTAATAGACTGACTGTCTCTTTTTGAAATTTTCCCTAACAAAATTTTGACCATTGTTTATAAAAAATATATGAAACAAAATCATTTTGTCATAAGGGCTAAAGATATTGAATGGTCAAGATGGGTTATCATAAAAACCCAGCAATCCAAGATGTAGCATTTTATATTTCTTTATTATTATGCTAACAAGAATTCACTCTTTGAACAAGATGAGAGGCATGAGTGGTGCTCATCATCCTCACGGTGGTAGTTGAAAGTAGGGGTGATCATGGGTCGGTTTTCGGGTCAATCGGGTCAGTCGGGTCGTTTCAACCAAAACCGAAATTATAATATATCAATTGATAACCGACCCGAGTAAATGGGAAACCGCCAAAACCGAAACCAATCGGTTTCGGGTCGGTTTTCGGTTTGAATATATTACACACACATATATATATATATTACATATTAATAATATAATATATATTATATATTAAAATAAAATTTATATATATATTCTTATTTAATAAAATATTTTACATATTAAAATAAAAATGATTTTTGGATATATATAATATATATAATTAAAATTAAAAAAATATAAAATATAATTAAACCCTATGTGCAAAACGACGTCGTTTTGACACTTCGGTTTCTCGGGTCGGTTTCGGTTTCAATTATCATACCGACAACCGACCCAAAAAACCACCAAAACCGACTTCACAAATCGAATCACCCGACAAAACCGACTCAACCGACCCATTTCACCCATTTTCAATCGGGTCGGGTCGGTTTTCGGTTTGACCCGATTTTTGATCACCCCTAGCTGAAAGAGTTCTCTTCAGAGTGGTTGGAGAACCACAGAGTCATTCAAATAGTGTTTGAGTCATCACTCTATTTGTGTTAGTAACCTTAACTATAAGGTCTCAAGGAAGGAGTTGTGGGATTGCTTCTATGAATATGGTATCGTGGTCGATGTTTTTATGCCTACTAAGAAGAGTCAGAGTTATTCTCACTTTTGGTCGTTATAGATATAAGGATGAATTGAGGTAGGCTATTTCGAGGGGGAACGGAAAGAATTTGTATGGTAGGTTATTGATTGTTAGGATTTTGACTCAAATCCTTATTAGATTTGGAATGGGAATTTTTTAGGCCTATTACTTGGTGGATAAGAAGACTTGGTAAACCAGAATCTTGGTAGGAAAGGGATTACTTGGAGGCTAAGTTTATGCTAGTATAAATAGAGAGTTTCTCTATAGATTTTTGTATGCTTGGAGAAAAAATGTAGTCTAAGGGTTAAATTTGGGTGGAGGCACCCCATAGGATAAAAGGATGATCCTCATGGGTGTGTGTGTGTGATTGTTTGTTGTTGTGATTGTTTTGGTAGATGTGATAATTGTTTTGCAGAGACTGAGCGAGAGTGCTCAAATAGAGACCGAGCGAGAGTGCTCAAGATTGTTTTGGTTTGGTTTAGGATTGATTGTTAGATTGGGTTGAGAGATTGAGTGAGAGTTATTGATAATTAGGTGTTCATGTAATTTTCTATAACTAGTGAATTTCTCTTCTCTGTGGACGTAGGCAAGTTCAGTGCCGAACCACGTAAATTCTTCTGTCTCGTGTGGATGATTTATTGTTTTAGTTGCTTCCGCTTGCATGATTAATTTGATATATTATAGTTTGGGATATCCGGGTTACAACAATCGGTATCAGAGCTCAGGTTGAATGGATTGGAGGTTGCCCGGTAGCCCAAACTTGTGATATGGTTCGGTAGATTTCGTTGTCGTGGAGATTGCCAAATTTTGCTGCTTGATGATGTTTCGAAGATTGCATGTCGGGTTTTCAAATTAGATTTGGATGAAAAGCAAGATTGGATTCAGAATTATAGTTGAAGATGATACAGTGAAGATGAAGACACACAAGAGAAGATTGCTTTAAGATTGTGAGAATTTCATCGTAGGTGGAGCCAAGCATGTCTTTAAAGATTTATTGAAGATTGAAGATTTGATAGAATTTGAGTCAATGTGGAGATTGTTAGGATTTTGACTCAAATCCTGATTAGATTTTGATTGAGATTTTTTTTAGCCCTATTGCTTGGTGGATAAGAAGACTTGGTAAACCAGAATCCTGGTAGGAAAAGGATTACTTGGAGGCTAAGTTTATGCTAGTATAAATAGAGAGTTTCGCTATAGAGTTTTGTATGGTTGGAGAAAAGATGTAGTCTAAGGGTTAAATTTGGGTGGAGGCACACCCATAGGAAAAAAAGGATGGTCCTCATGGGTGTGTGTGTGTGTGTGTGATTGTTTGCTGTGGTGATTGTTTTGGTAGATGTGATGATTGTTTTGTAGAGACCGAGCGAGAGTGCTCAAGATTGTTTGGATTTGGTTTAGGATTGATTGTTAGATTGGGTTGAGAGATTGAGTGAGAGTTATTGATAATTAGGTATTGATGTAATTTTCTATAACTAGTGAATTTCTCTTTTCTGTGGACGTAGGCAAGTTCAGTGCCGAACCGCGTAAATTCTTCTATCTTGTGTGGATGATTTATTGTTTTAATCGCTTCCGCTTGCATGATTAATTTGATAGATTATAGTTTGAGATATCCGGGTTACAACATTGATGGTGCGTAAAGCTGTTGCTAGAATGGCAGATAGGGTCAATGGTGGTCAGAAGACATTCCATCCTTTTGATAAGAAAGGCAGAAATGGGTTTAGCAGTGTCAGACCTTACAGAAGACACCAGTCCAGAAGTTTTGCCCCCACTGAGAGACATTACAATAGCCCCCTCAACTTCGTTTTCATGGTCCGAGGAGAAAGTTGCGACACTTACCGAAAGTTTCCCAAGCTAATGTTCTGAGGAAATCTACCTCTGTTTCGAATGAGAAAGTTGTTCTTGAGTCCCCTCGTGATGTTGATAAAGTCATAAATGTTTCTAAGGATCATAACTTACCTTTTTATTCAGATTATGGTCGTGTAGAGGAGACTTTACAAGATGATTTTATTGAACAAGTGGTGCTGGATAAGGAGTCTATTGATGAGCTGGATATTGCAGTTTTTATTTCTGAAGATCATCGAAATTGGTTAAGAAGGTGCATTTTTGTTTCTTTGATTTCAAAAGATGGAGTTTCTAAAGGTATTTCTTTGCTTTCCAATAGTGATTTGAAGATGGAGATTTTTTAGCTTACAATACTATATTTCACGTTTTTGTTGAGGATGAAGAACTGATAGATGATGGTATTAAAATTATATTTTAGAAATGTCAATGTCTTATCTTTGAGATTTTTCCTTGGGATTATACAAGATCATTAGTGTGGCTCCAACTGGTGGATGTTTCGCTTGAACTTTGGCACTTAAATTTTTTCTCGGCTTTGGGTAATTTGTGGGGGAACTTTATGCAGATTGATGAGCTAACCAGCTCTAGAAAATCTTTTAAGTTGCCCGGATGAAAATTTTCACTTCAAACCTTTCGGAGATTCCTTTGGCTGCAATAAGATACGCATCGGGAATCAAGTTTAAAATCGGAGTTTCAATCGAGAGTGAAGGTTCTTCTCCACCAATAAGTCTTGGTGTTCACAGGATTTTTCAGGCGAGAAGTCTGTTTGAATAACGACATATTAGCCTTGGGATGCATCATAGAATGTAATTATGAAGCTACTCATGGGATGATTTCCTCTGGTAATCGAGGTAAATTTCTACGTTGATTCATTGGAAATTGAGGTTGTCATGGAGAATTCGAATTCAAATAGAAGTGATTTACGTAGTGGAGAGGTAGTCATTTATGACGGTTTTGATTCTAGCAAAGTGAATTATGTGGCTGAGACTTCTTAGGAAATTCATGTTTCCGACCCGGGTAAGCATTTGAGTCCATTTAGCAATAGATCAGATGAAAGTGAACCAAGCTTGGATTTAAGAAGTGATTGTGGGCCTGTTGATCCAGAAGCAAGTAAATTTCAAAAGAGACTGGGCTGGCGTTAAAAGTGGGCTAAATGTATGGTTTGTGAGAAGAATTAAAAAAAAAAATAAGGTTAGAAGAGGAGTGACGAAGATAATTTTGGGGGATGCGGCGCAAGTTGATCTAAACTCAGATATTTTTCTGTCTGATGTCGATATTAGAAGCAGGAATGAGTTGATTCTGAAAGAAGCTGAAGCTACATATGATATTAGTCAAGCCTTAGGAATCATGTTTCATGAAAATAGAAACCAGATCGTCTCTCGTATGGTAAATCTTGATGGATTCTAAAGGGCTTGTCGGTCATTGAGAGTTCCATGATGAAGATGAAGTTACTTTCATGGTATTTTAGAGATTTGGGTAGGAAGGATAATAGAAGTAATGTTCGGTATGTGGTTCTTTGGGCGCAACAGGGGGTTTTATTTCTTTGTGGAGAGGATTTTTTTTTTAATTGGAGGAGTATGATGATTCGGCTAAGGCAATTGTTGTCTAGTGCTCAGGGGAATGGTTGGGTCGACTTCAAATTCTCAAGGGTCTAGGAGATGTTTGCTATATCTTGGTTTGAAATTGGGTGTGGATTTGATGTTGATTTATTTCTTAAGTTTTAGTTGCTGATATTAAAAATCAATGAATGGTATGCTGGATTTGGGGTTGTTTTGACGAAAATTGAGATAATTGAGGATGAAATTCATATGATGAAGCAATTTTCGCTATAGGGTAATTGTGATGAGTATTTTCAAAGAGAAAGTGTTCAAAAGAAAGATGACCTATGGAAAGTGTGTAGAATGGGGTAAGATCATGGCATTAAAAGTTGAGATTGATATGGTCAATGAGGGTGTTTTAATTACGTGGTGTTTTTAGTTTGCTGCTTCTAGTAGGGCTAGTTGAAATCAGATTGATTGAATTGAGGTTGAAGGGATGACAATTGATCAACCACAAAATTTATATGAGGTTTTTGCTCGTTTATGTTGATAGGTTTTCTTTATCTTTGATAACAGTGGCTTTATTTGTTGATTCTGATTGCAACTTCAAGCAAGTTAGTTTGAATGGTTGGAAAGACCTGTAAGCCACAAATTTTTGCGTTATTGGTAGCTTCTTTGATTTTATTATCAACGAAGAGTGTTGTCTTGTGGGTGGTTTATTGATAACTAGCCTCATTGCTTTTTAAGTGGTTTTTCCTTTTGCTGTTTTGCTTTTCTTTTTGTGCTGGTATGTTGTGGATGGATGGTTGTTCTTTCTTTGGTTATAATCTTGCGCTTTTAAATACCTTAGCTAGCAATAAATTTTATTGCCTTTGCCTTTCCAAAAAAAAAAGCAAAATCATTTTTAAAAATAACACTTATAAACTTTTAAATTACAAAATTTTCAACACATATTTTTTAAAATTAAATTTTAAATAACTTTTTTTTATAAATAATTGGTCAAAGTTTGTTATTAATTGACCAAGGGTAGACATGTAAGAGACAGAGGGAGTACCTCAAAAAAAAAAGTTTTCCTTAGTCAGTTAACGAAAAAAAAAAGAAGTTTTCCTTATTCAGTTAAACTAAGATCTTATTTCAACAATACTTTTCTGCTTACTTATATCATATTTTAATTTGTTGGATTCAAATTACTTTGTGATTGATTAAGGGTGAGATAAAGTTATCGTTGAATGGGCATTGTGATTTAATATATTCTCTATGGGGATGTCGTTGCCACCTTTTCAATTATGTATTAGGAATGAGATAAAGTTATCATGAAATGATCATTACTATACCACTTTTCTTATAGGAACGGAAAGTCATCTCTTGCAAAAAGATAAATGAAACTATTTTGTATATTAAAATTAGAGAATTCCTGTTAGGTGTATTGAAATTCAAAATAATCAATGAATGATGGCATGGTAAAATATTGTCAACATTTGGTGTATTGATTCCAATTTGGTGTAATGACAAATGAAGGTTCACCAAGAAATAAAATTTATAATCCTCACAGACTCAAATGTTACTCAAATGGGTAGAACATGGCAAGTAAGGGTCGTATCTCAAGAGAAGATTGATAACAACAAGGAACCAATCATTCACACTAAGCAAACAATTATGTAGCACTAAATAAAAAAAGTAATAAGAGAGCAATAAGGTAGCAATAGGTAATTCAATTAAGGAAATCTATATAAACTAAGCATACTTCCTTCTCATCCCAATATGTAAGAGATCTATCATGTGTAATGGGTCCTTGACATAAAAGATAACAAGTAAATAAACATGCATACACCTTGGAAGGACTATACAGTAGCTAATAGTTATGCACCAATTCCAAGTTCTTTACCTATATAAGGTGCATTTCACCTAGTTATCGACATCGAATCTCCCTTCTAAACTACATAGATTCGTCAGAAAGCATCCTTCAATATAGATAGATGAGGCATAAAGAACATCGAACAATTAACCAAGCTATTAACTATAACATATTTCCCTACATCTATGTAAAGTCGTGGTCCATAAAAAGATAAATATGAGATAGCAGTGAACAATATAACTCCGTAGTATGTTATATAGTCAAGACACAAATGAGATTCTCAAATAATCATACGCATCAGAAAGTTTATAATACAATCATCTTTACCACTTGAATCAGATCTAATAAACTATAATCATCAAAAAGCATGTTGTATAATCAATAAATAGAAATCGACATTAGACTATCAAGTACTCATAAAAGTGGCACGCAAGACAAGTATAAGAACAAGATATTCGTGAGATGAAGAACAAGGAATCATATTTGAATGTATCATGCATAAGAACTTGAATTAAGAACAAAGTCTTGCCATTACACAATGAATATAAATCTACATGGGAGAGAAAAGAAGTATAAGAGAACTACTCACTCATGAGATTGAGTGAAAGTCCATTCTTCTTAGGGTTGGCTGCTAAACAAGCAAATGAGATGCAAAACTAAGTATATGATGTTGGACGGCTAGGGTGAAAGGAATACAAGAGTATTTATAGGCAAAGTAGAGCTAAAGTTAGCAAGGAGTGCAAATGACTTAGAAGTCCTTGAGGATGGCCGGCCTTGTTGAGCAAGTAGTAAGATATAAGTCCCCATGTAAGCACATATGGGTCCCTATTCATCACTTTCATCGACTTGCACTTGGTATGATCATATGGGCAACCATGTGTGAGATATGGTTAACCACATACTCTTCATTAGCGGCTCTTGTCTTCATTTTCTCAAGTTGTCTTCTTGGATCTCTATTGATGATCATTAAAGCTTCCACCGATAACTTTCATGAGTTTCATCAACACATGGTTCACCACATTGAAGAAGTGGTTCACCACATCCAATGAACTATGGTCGAAATTACCATCTTGAGGTCTCATTTTGGGCTTCAATCCAATTGTGCTCTGAATAGCTCCATTTTAGACCATATTGCAACTTTCTCTCTAATTACACGTACAAGTGCAAAACACCATATTAAAGGGTAAAATAAGCATATAAAACATATCAAATACATGCAAAATAAATACAAAATGCATGTAACATCTTAATCTCATCAGTAATAGAAGTTCTGTCAAAATGACAAAAATGTTATTTGGAAATGTTGGGCCCGTTGCTTAATTCTGTTGTCTTCTCCGATTCTCTGTTCCTTTTTTTTCTTTGTTTATTAATTTTCTTGGTTCCAAAACTAATAACAGTTCAAATTCCGGCAACGTCTACAGTTTGTCGTTGCGGGCCCCTAACCTCCAGTTTGGACAACATCAATCCTCGGATTGCAAAGAGTAAAGCCATCAAAACTCGCCAAAGTTTAGATCCACGCCGATCAACTCTCGAACAAAGTCATAATTTGGTTCTCTTTCCCCTTACTATCAACAATGCCATCAAGAGTTGTCGTTGCCCTCTCAAAAGTACTAGAAACAAAAATTGATCCCCTCCCATTTGTTTTGATGCCATGATTTCTTAGACCCAAATTCCTAGCCTTTTGGCCTTTTTTGGTTGATGGGCATTGTAGTTTGGCAAAAAAAAAATGTACTTTGCTGTTGATGGGTTTGATAAAACACATGGAAATGGAATCGGTAGAAGCAAAATGGGTGAAAAGAAAAAAAAAAAAGAGAAGTGAATGACTAAGCAACAAAGGAGAGCTCTTGATTCAAAGGACTATCTAATTGACAAATCTTGAAGTCTAGGGTTTTTATTTTTATTTTTTCCTCTTTTAAATGGATGGGTACTTTTGACATTATATAAAAACAACTCAATACACATGAAATGGATAACTATTTTCATTACACCAAATATTGACAACAATTTTCTGGGTCATTATTGAGTTTTGTCAATAATCGAATGAGTCGAGTTTTGTCAGGTTCAATTTGAAGAAAAACTCAAATTCAGTTTTGTCGTTATTGACTCGAGTAGCTGTAGTAATCGAATAAGCTAAGTTCGAGTATGATGGTAGACTCACCCAACAAAACCAGGTGCGCGATGTCGATCGGATCCGGATTAGTCAGAGCAAATCTCTAGATACCTGATGGGGTACCAAAAAAATACTCAGTTTAGGTGCTTGTCGTGCCTAATCAAGTATATAATAAGTAATTCCCCCCCCCCCTCTAATATATAGTTGTATTCAATTTAGCCCCCCAATTCCATCCGTCAAGATCCACCCTTGCTTACCGAGTCTATATGAATTCGAGCTCGAACCAAATAGTTAATCGAATATTTTGTGTTTTTTTATCGTTTAATTATTGAGTTAAATTGAGCAAGTTTGAATAGTTTGAAGTCTTATCCCGAGTTGAGTTCGAAAGATAAAACTCGATAGAGTTTGAGTTGAGCTTCAAACAACAGATTTCAAGTCGAGGTCGAGCTCCCCACTATTCAACGCGAACTCAATCGATTTTAGCCATAGATAGATAAATTAATTGTGGAATGATCTCTATAGTGATGTTGTTGCCAACTTTTCAAGTTATGTAAAAAAGATGAGATAAATGATCATTAGTACAACTTTTCATATAAGAATGGAAAGTCATATACTGGAAAAAGATATACAAAACTAATTTTGTATATGATAATAAGGGGTGTAATTAATACAACTATACTTGCAAGTTGCTCAAGTTCGATTAAAAAAATGCATATATATAGGATAATTATTCAATATACTGTGAGTTGAGTTTAGCAGACTGCACGTGCGGGTCTAGAAGGGTGACATGTGTCCCCTTAGGGACTAGATTGAAATATTAAAAATCTAATTAGTTCTGAAATTGGATACTTGTCAACCTTTGAACCCGCATGCGAAGTCGAAAAATTACACTGACGGTGTATCAAATAATAACTCATATATATATATATATATATGAGTTATATAAACTTGAATTGAACTTGGTCACTATTAATGGATTGGTTCTCTATATAGCTTTCAAAGTATATGTCTGTTTAATTTTACAAATTAAAATGACCAAATCGAAATTGCTTTCATATTTTACGTTTTTTTGGAAAAAATGAGCATTAAACATGTTAACTATATTTGATTTACAAATTTAAGTGACCAAATCGTTACTTTTTATAGTTGGGTGACCAAAACAAAAATTCATATAAAGTTAAGTGACTAAATTTGTAAACTACCCTAAGATAAATTCATTATCATTGGAAAGCCAACAAGTAATGGTAATGGACTATTATTAGAGAATTCTTTTGATTCCAACGTCCAACCTATGTGCATTTTCTGGGTAGTAATTTATACATACAACAATATTTCAATAAATATTGCAAAATGTTTGAATAATAAATAGGGTATTACTATTAAGTATTACATAATACATCAAAATAATAGGTCATATGGCACAATTCGAGTCATACATTTTTGAACAATCTCAACTTCAAATGCACTTGCCTTTGAATTCGAGTCTATATAGTTGTGACTTCATTTGGGTAAAAATGAACTTGACTCAAAAGCAGTTTCTATGGTTCACATTTTCAAACCGATTTGACCTTGTATATTTATAAATCACCCCACTAAAAATAGTTTAGCTACTACAAAGCCGTACGACTTTAAAAGCAATGTTAGCAATTTTATTTTCATTCAACATAGTGAACCTAAGAAACTAATTTCGGAAAAACAGACTTACTTCAGTCAAGTCCTGTTGAGATAAGTATACTATCCGGTGTGAACCTTCAGCGACTGGAATTAGTAATGTGCTTCCATATCGCAACATAATCACCATAGCCACATCATTAAAACGCGTATTTGAAGTTCAATGGCACAATTTCGTGTTTCTGGTCAAATTGTTTTGTTGTCCACCCTGATGTTCCACCAACTGGTCAACTTCCAGTTGCTCGAATCAGTTTTGGTGTCCATTTTGTTGTTCCACCAACTGGTCAACTTAGAGTTGCTTGAATCAGTTTTGGTGTCCATTCTATTGTGGCCCATCCCCGGCATGCCCGGGTTTACTGCGTTTCTAATGCTCCAAGGGAGCCGGAGCCGCGTATTCGTTATTTAGACGAATACGAAGCAGTAGTTATAAGCAACAATCTGGCTCAGGCTGCATACTTTACCCTCATGGTCAAGAAAGATTCGGTAGGTCTAGTTAATTACTGCTTTAGAAAGAAATAACTTCAAGGCTCTTAGAGCATCTAGATCAAAACCTCAGATTCCAATCTTGAATTACGCAGATGGTTGTTTTATATTTGCTAAAAATGATACTCAAAACTATTTATCTTTGAAACAAGTACTTAATTAGTATTGTGAAGCTTTAATGCAATCATTAAATCTCAATAAATGTACACTTACCTTTTCTCCTAACACATCCGAAGTTTCTAAACTATCCACAATAAATTTCTTTCAAGTTCCAGCACTAAACACTCAAGATATCTATCTAGGACTTCCTGTGTTTACTGGTAGAATAACCAAGTTAACCTTTAACGATTTAATTAATAAGATTAAACATATGTCAATAATTGGTATAATAAATTACTATCTTATGCTGGTAAATTAACGCTTATTAAGGCAGTCTTAACCTCTGTCCCCATTTTTACTCTCTCTGTTTTTAGTTTACCAAAGTTCATAATTAATGAACTACAAAATTTAATGAAGAAATTCGTATGGAACCCTAGCAATAATACTAAGAGATTTTCTTTGATAAATTGGAATGTTTGTGTCCTTCCCAAACATTATGGTGGTCTAGGAATCCATGACTTAAAAGAATTCAACCAAGCATTAAGATAGGTTGTAAACTATTTCAAAATAATGATTCTATATGCTACAAAGTTTTGCAGGATAAGTATTTGGATGCTCCTGCTAAAAGAATTACTTCATGCTTCTGGAAAGGTCTTTATAATTGTATTCCTCATATTAAAGAAAACCTAGGTCCGAGGGTAGGAAATGGTACTCAAATTAATGTTTGGACTGATAAATGGATCCATAATAATAGATTATCTGATATTATACTTATACCAATTCCAGCTCATTTATATAATATGAAGGTAGTAGACTTAATTGATTTTCAATCTCATACTTGGAAGCTTGAGCCTATACTTCATCATACACCTCCTGTAGTTAGAGACCAGATCATTGCTTTACCTATATCCCATACCTTTTGTCCAGATAAACCTATATGGTGCCTTCATAAAACAAGGATTTTTACTACTGGTTCCCTTTACCAAAAGCTTCTTTCTCATAAGCTTAAACCTAGTTTACCTTTATTACCATGGCATTATCTCTGGAAAATTAAAGCTTTACCTAGAATCCTCTTCTGTATTTGGCTTTGTGCTCATGTTAGGTTACCTACTGGTGTTGAACTACATAGGAAAAGAATAATTCCATCACCTATATGTCATCTATGTAAACAGGCTCTGGAGGATATTGCACATATCTTTTTCCATTGACCTTTTTATAAAGCATACTGGAATAATTTTAACTGGCATTGAAACCCCAAACAATTAAACATTATGTTGTTACTAACAGATCTTCATAATCAAACACTTTATAATAATTTGAATAAATAATAAACCTCTTAATATCAACTCTATTATTTTGAAAATTCAGTCCTTTATGAAAACTTTATTGAAGAACAATCAAGTAGTTTTTAACAGGACACCACAACAAATTTTTATAACTTGGTCACCACCCCCACCAAACTTTGTTAAACAAAATGTGGATGACTCCTGCCTAGGCAATCCAGGGTTTGCAGGTTGTGAAGGGATTCTGAGAACTCCTTTTGGGTCTTTGATGGCTGCTTTTTATAAATATTTGGGTGTTACATCCATTAATATTACTGAAATGCAGGGGATTCGATTGGGATTAAAATTGGCTGCATCTTTGCCAATTAAAAACTTTATTTTGGAATCTGACTCTTTGAGTTCTCTATAAATGTTTAACAGGAAGAGGCCTCATCTCCCTCATCTGGAGTTGCTCCTCCATGAATGTACTGAAGTTGCAGCAGGATTTACAAATCTGAGCTTTCATTTTGTCTATAGAGAAAGTAATCAGGTAGTAGACTTATTAGCAAGGCCATAGAATTTAAAACTTATGACGAGGCCAAATGGAGAAGACTGTTAGTTCTGCTAAGGTGGCTTGTTCTTTATATTGAAAACCTGAACCGGTTTATAGTGGAAAAATATTTTGAAAATGTTTTATTGGTGGTCAATTTTGAACCTATCACCTCTGTTTTGTAAAAATATGCACCTTAACCACCGCATCAAACTCATTTTTTTGTTATATTTTTACAATATTTAATATTTATCTTATAGATAACTAATTTTTTTAAGATTATAGATAACTAATATTTTAACTAAAAATTAATATATTAGGCCAGGCCGGTTGAACCTGCTGACTCGATCGGGCCGAGACCCTTTACCGGCTCACCACTTATGCCGAGTTTGAAAACATTGTGTGCAACCATATGTAGCAACAAAGAATGCTTTTTCATATTTTTCCGGAATGAAAATGGCCAAGTGTGGAAAAATAGTCATCATCACTCATCAGGGGCTTGCACTAGATTCTGTTTATTGTATTGAAATGATAGGAAATAACATAATTACTTAAAAGAAATACATAAAACAACAACATTATTCTTTTATGAACTGAGTAAGTTGAAAGGATGATTGGATGAGGTATTCCCATAACATTGGAAAATGTGATAAAGATATAAATTAGTGATTTTTTAGGTTTTAGACTTATAGGATTATACTTTAGAGTTTAAAAAATAATAAGAATTTTATTGAATTTTAAGATTAATCTCAAAGGTTGGAAATCTTTACAGCAAAATTTACAATGATTTTTTAGACATGATAAAGGTAAATTTTTTCCAAGAAAAGTTTAGCATGTGGAAGTTGGAGCCGATGATGGTTTGAGTTTTACCTTCAACGTGCCATTGGATGGTACAGGTTATGATGATGGTGATCATTATATTACGATATATGAAAGTATGTAGTCATTCAAATCAGTAAAATATTCAAACTAGGTATTTTTCTCATCTTCGTAGGATTTGACTTGGTTAAGTATGGTTTTCCAAAATCAATCATTGGTTCACTGTGTTGAAATGGGATTGTAAGGATTAACTTTATTGAAATGATAATATCTAATATGCAAAATGAAACTTATTTTCTACGATTCCATTGATAGATTGTGGTTTACTCTCATATTTCAATTAATCACTTTTCCCCATTTCTTACAACTGTGGATGACCATATTGGAGGATACAAAATATATCACCATATGGCTATTATGTGCCATTATAATTGGTAAGTTTTACATATATATATAAGGGCTCAGACGTGCCAACACCCATATATAGATTTTAGTGTAGGACTTGATAGCATCTCTTCATGCTGCTATATAAATCTTATTGCAATAAAATTATGTTCTTATTTTTAATTTTATGTTTATCATGAGGAAGAATTGATAATTCATTTATGTCTATGGCTTTTACGAAGCAAAGTGATGAACAAGTAGATAATAACAAGTAGCATCCATGGAACCTAAATAACAGAGTATGAAATTGAAGAAACTTTAATGACTTAATTGTTAAATGTTACAAATGGGCCAAATAAGAAAATTATGAAAGACAAAAGTAAGATTATACCAATTACTTAGTCGAAAAGAACTACCAAATCATTTGTTATCACGAGGCATGGTGGGCCATGGTGCTGACCGCTCCCCTTGCTAAAGATTCTCTTATTGGAAATTCCGACAAGGTGCACAATGGCGGCGGCAGGGAAATTTGGCAGGGTTCTGGGTTTTGGCCAGGATCTGAGTTCTTGGGGGCCATGGTGCTAACCCTTCTTTCTACTAAAGATTCTAATCTTATTGGACAAATACCTTAAATGTTAATAGGGGTTTGAAGGTTCTAATTGTTTGCATTTCTTGGCTGGTAGTGTCCTTGCCAACAACAAACCAAAACATTTCCCAAATACTATGTTATTGAAGTAGTTTATCTTCCGTCCAAAAGAAAAAAAAAAACAAGTGATTTCATTAAAAAAATATGGGGAGTGGGGTTAAACAAATAACATGCATTTTCTGTAAAGATTGAAGTTTGCATTAAGGTTGTTAGTTTATAGATAGAGTGCATTGCGGTTTCATTTTATAGAAGTAGATAATGATTAGCCAAAAGACACTATGTTCTCCCCTGTTTCTAATTAGAGTGTCATAGGTGTGTTTATTATGCATGTGATATATATATAATATTACTAGTAATTGCACGTTTTAAGAATTTATAAAACATATAAAATGATATAAATATAATAAAAATAACATATTAATTAATTTGTAATATATATAAATCATATAAAAGACAAGGCGACTGCTGCCTTGTCATATAAATCATATAAACAATAAAATTAATTTGTAATATAACATGACAAGGCAGCAGACTGGTTCTTGAATCTGTTAGAATGTATCCTCGTCAAAGCATTTTTTTGTGCAGAGAGGTGTGAAGGACGACTCAGACTTTGTCTTGGCAAAAGTAGAGAAAATGGAGATGCAGACAAAGAAGAAGAAGATGAATAGGAGTCCAGACGTCATGTTATATAACATATATTTTGTAGGTGTGTTTATTAAGCATGTGTTATATATAAATATTATATAGAGTGTTTTGCTACAAGGTAAAGAAGGGGTGAATGAGTTCATCAATGTTTGTTTAGGTGTGACAGGCTGCAGGTGGATTTATGCACTGTTTTTGATTGACTTGTTTTGTTCTGTTGGCTGCAAATGCTTATGGGTGTGTGTGTGTTTTGGACCTTCTAGTTTGCTTTGATCTGGTTTGGTGTAGGACTTAATACCAGCTCTTCATGCTGTTGTTTTTATTTTTATTATGAGGAAGAATTGAAGATACATTTATGTCTCTGTTTTTTACGAAGCAAAGTGATGAACAAGTAGATATTAACTAGTAGCGTCCATGGAACCTAAAAAACAAAGTATGTAATTAAAGAAAACTTTCATGATTTAATTGTAAATGTTTCAAAGGGACCAAATAAGAAATTTATGGAGGACTGAAGTAAGATAATACCAATTACTTAGTCGAAAAGAACAACTAATTCATTTGTTGACCCCTCCCCCTTGCTAAAGATTGACTTATTGGACTAATACCTTAAACGGTAATAGGGGTTTAAGTGGTTTAGTTGTTTGCATTTCTTGGCAGTTAGTGTCTTTGCCAACAACAAAACAAAACATTCATCAACACTATGTTATTGAAGTTGCTTATGTTTAGGCCAAAACAAAAAGAAACAATTTATTTCATTAACAATTACAAGTTATATTAGCCCGCGTTGGCGCTACGGGCGTTCTTTATTTTGGAGTGGTACTTGATTAAATGATTGAATAAAGATATTAATATAATCAATTATATAAGGGCCAAGAACATTTTTTGTTCTAGATGGTGCTTGATTGATTAATTGATTGAATTATATAAGGTTGCAGTAAAAATGCAATTTAAATGGATTAGTTTTAATTATGTCTCTGACATAAATCTTTGTAAGCTAACTTTTTAGACATGCAAAATTAAGAATGTCAAGAACATGTTTTTATTTGTAAGTAATAGGAAGTGCAAAGAGGTAATAAAATATGTTGTAAATTGGATAATAATACTCACCTTGAACAAAGGGTGGTTTTAATTCAGAAGGGAAAAAATATTGAACGGTTCATGTTGAAGGGATAGAGATGGAGAAGAAAGAGGAAAGAGGAAAGAGATATGAAGGTGAAAACAGAGGGGAGTGATGGAAATGTTTGATTTTTGGCAAACCTGAAGATTGATCAGCACCGAGGAGTTGAAAGGAAGCAGCAACTGAGTTGGTGAGAGAAAAAAAGAAAATAGCGAGAGAAACATTAATTAAAAGTAATTAAGGGTTTAGGGTTTAGAAGCAATTAATAAAAAGCCTTAAACATTAATTAAAAACAATTTAGGGTTTAGGGTTTAGAAGCAATTAATAAAAAGCCTTAAACATTAATTAAAAACAATTAAAAAATGGAAATGTGTAATTACAAAAAAAGGTAGAAGGAAAAGGAATGGGGGAAACTCATAGAGGGGCTTTTTAGTCATCCAAAAAGTGAGAAAAGACAAAAAATTAGCCAAAAGATGGCACCACATTAATCCTCAATTTGGCCTTTTAGTAATTTCCATGGTTGTTAAAAATAATATATAGTATAGTATAGTATATATATATATATATATATATATATATATATATAGTGGAGTTAAGCAAATAATATGACATTTTCTCTAAAGATTGAAGTTTGCGTTAATGTAGTCAGCTTAAAAATAGAGTGCATTAAAGTTTCAATTTTTAGAAGAAACCAATAGCAAAAATACATACTTTATGCCCCCTATTTCACCTTCCAACAATATGAGAGTGTTTATAACAAAATGTCATCAAATGATCCTCATGACATTGACATGGGTGGTTGGAGTATGCTCCAACCCCTAGCCAATGCCAACAACAAAAATTCCACCGACAACAAATTTTACGTCCACCCTCTTTTTAAACGTTTTTCCTCCAAGCTAGCTGAGAAAAGCCTTGCAACGTGCAATGAAAGTTTAGGCAATGAAACCAGAAGTGAAGTTGGTGAGATTCACATTTCATTGCTTTCCTTAGAGACCTCAGTGTCAAATATTGTAACCAAACCAAAGGAAAGTTTGTGGAGAGGAAAATGAGCAACAACTTTTATCACCTTTGACGTCTTCTTCCAATGGTGTTCAACTTTGGTCTCGTTGACAAGGTGGTTGGCTTCTTCTTGAAGATGTTAGAATGCCTCCTCGCGAAAGCATCTTTCCAAGCAGAGAGAAGTGAGGGACAATAAGACTTTCTCTTGTCAAAAGTAAAGACAATGGAGAAGAAGAGAAAGAAGAAGAATAGGAATCCATGCATCATGTTATATAATTATGTAGATGTGTTTATTATGCATGTGATACACACACACACACACACATATATATATATATATATATATTATATGGTGTGTTTTGATGCAGGGTAAAGAAGGGGTGAATGAGTTCATTAACGGCTATTGGCATGTAACAGGCTGTAGGTGTGATTATGCGCTGCTTTTGACTGATTTACTTTGTTCTGTTTTCTGCAAATGATTATTGGTGTGTGTGTTTTGGACTCTCTAGTTTACTTTGATCTTTTTTAGTGTAGGACTTGATAGCAACTCTTCATACTGCTGTATAAATCTTATCGCAATAAAATTATGTTCTTATTTTTATTTTTATCATGAGGAAGAATTGATGATCCATTTACGTCTCTGTTTTTGACAAAGCAAAGTGATGAACAAGTAGCATCCATGGAACCTAAAGAATAGAGTATGGAATTGAAGAAACTTTAATGATTTAATTGTAAAATGTTACGAAGGGGCCAAATAAGAAAATTATGAAGGACTGAAATAAGATTATACCAATTACTTAGTCAAAAAGAACTATTAATTCATTTGTTATCACGAGGCATGGTAAGCCATGGTGCTGACCCCTCCCCCTGTTGAACATTCTCTTATTGGAAATTCCAACAAGGTGCACGGCGGTGCGACGGGGGAATTTGGTCGGGATCTGGGGTTTTGGCCAGGATCTGGGTTCTTGTTCATATTTTTTTTTCTTAAAATCTGAAAATAAAAATTAAGTAAAAATTAATTTATTTTAGGTGGAAAAATTAAGTTAATGTGCCACATTATCTTTCTGTTAGTTTTAACTGCGCGTGTAGTGCATATAAACAATTTGGCCAAAATTGAGCTTAGTCAAAAAGTTGGGGCTCTTAATTGACCTTTGTTTTAGTTGGTTCCCTTTTTTGAGTTTTTCTCGAAAGCTTGTGGACAAAATTGAGATTTCAGCCTCTTAGTTATTGTAAAATAATGTTTATCCATTGTCTTCTATCCTCCCTTTTGTAATCTAAATTGGTTTTTCCTTTTTCATTTTACAAGATGTAATACATGATCCTTGTGTTGTTGTAGATGAGTATTCTTAAGACTGCAACGCAATTGAGAAATGGCTTGAATACAAGGGTAAATCACCAATACAAATTTGCCTTTATCATATTTTCTGTACTAACGTATTTCTTTTTTTATTAAACTATTTGTTTGGTAAAAAGAGAACTTTAATGAAATCATTGTTAAATGTTACAAGGTGCCACATAAGAAAATTATGGAGGACTAAAGTAAAATTATACCAATAACTTAGTCCAAATTTCTATCATTTCATTTCCTCTCACGAGACTTGGGGGCCATGGTGCTAACCCCTCTTTCTGCTGAAGATTCTGATCTTATTGAACAAATACCTTAAATGTTAATAGGGGTTTATGGCCTCTAATTGCTTGCATTTCTTGGCTGGTAGTGTCCTTGCCAACAACAAAGCAAAACATTTCCCAAATACTATGTAATTGAAGTAGTTTATGTTCTGTCTAAAAGAAAAAGAAGCAAGTGATTTCGTTAACAAATATGGGGAGTGGGGTTAAACAAATAACATGGTATTTTCTGTAGAGATTGAAGTTTGCATAAAGGTTATTAGTTTATATATAGAGTGCATTGTGGTTACATTCTATATAAGTAAACAATGATTAGGCAAAAGACACTATGTTCTCCCAGGTTTCACCTTCCAAATTAGAGTTTCATAGGTGTGTTTAATTTGCATGTGATATATATATATATATATATAATATATAAAATAATATAATATTACTAGTAATTGCACGTGTGTTACATGTCTTAATGATTTATAAAACCTATAAAATAATATAAATATAATAGATAACATATTAATTAATTTGTAATATAACATGAAAAATTATTTTTAGAAATCATATAAATGATAAAGTGGCCGACTGCCTTGTCATATAAATCATATAAACAATAAAATTAATTTGTAATATAACGTGACAAGACGGTTGGCTGCTTCTTGAAGCTGTTAGAATGTCTCATCGACAAAGCATCTTTCCGTGCAGAGAGGAGCGAGGGACGGTAAGGACTTTGTCTTGTCAGAATTAAAGAAAATGGAGATGAAGACAAATAAGAAGAAGAAGAAGAATATGAGTCTAGATGTCATGTAGGTGTGTTTATTATGCATGTGATATATATTAATATTATATATGGTGTACTTTGCTGCAAGGTAAAGAAGGGGTGAATGAGTTTATTAACGACTGTTGGCATGTAACATGTCACGCCCCTACTCGAGGTCGAGCACGGACAACCGCTGCGTTACCTCGTAATACGTGCCGCGCGTCACACGCACACGAGGTTCCGCGAAGCGTCAATATCAAGGCACAAAAACAAAACAAAACCAGAAACAACGAAAAGAGCCTCAGGCTCACATCCGAGCATTCATCAACCCCTGAGCCTCGGGTTCAAGTCTAAACAAACATCAATAAAAGAGCCTCGGGCTCAAATCCAACGGAATAGCAAAACAACTCAATAATAATTGTATCAGAATAGCGGAAGCAATACATAAAAGCGTGCCATCCAGGCAAAAATCCGTAGGGAAAAATAAAACATAAAGTAGATGACGACTGCCAGTGGAACCCATGCGTAGTGAGAGGTACCTCAACGGAGAAGCAGACTCCCTAAGCCACCAACTCAACACGAAAAGGAAAGCTCAACGCTAAGATCCTGAGTGAGAGGTACCTCAACGGAGAAGCAGACTCCCTAAGCCACCAACTCAACACGAAAAGGAAAGCTCAATGCTAAGATCCTGAAATAGCGACAAGGAAATCGGGGTGAGTACAAAAAATATGTACCCAGTGAGTGAGCCACCCTCAAAAGAGAATCAGAAGAGGGTGGGGTGCACTCACAACCAAAACAACTTATAAAACAAGTTATAATAAAACAATTAGTAATAATAAATCCAATATACACAAAGCGGTGCTCGGTCTAAACCATGGGCTGCCATATAAATTATATCCGAGGTGACCTTGGCCCGAGTCAACCTCCGGAACCGTCAGGGGCAAATCTGTCATATCATATATCATGAAAATCTCCTGCCCATCCCCCTGACGTTGGCCTGGGTCCAGCATTGCGTGGTGGACGCAATACACCCAGTTTGGCACTCCCATGCACACGCTAACGGCTAGCTTGCGTGTCGGGCCTGGAGCCGACGGCCATGTGGATCCATCACAATCATGGTCCGCCAAACGACAATCTACTAGCTAGTACTCCACCAAAATCAGCCATACGTACTCCCTGAGCTGCGTCCAACCCACGAGTCCCCGTATGCTTACAACCATTTTAAATCCATTTTTCAATGGTAGCTAATGCACTCAAAACATTTAATAAAAATCATTTATAAAAACAATTTATTAAAAACAGTAATAAAATAAGTCTCTCAACGGGTTCTCCGTTGAGGACAGCCCACTCACAGTTCGGGGACTCGTATCCCCAATGTCCGTCTTCTGTGAGCCCAATCAGTCGTCCCGACCGGCGTCTCTATCGCCTAGTTAAGGGGACCAAAACATTAAAAATTATTAGGAAGATAATTTAATAAAAACAATGTAAATTACAAGAATGAAATAAGGAAATACCAAAAACGTGCCTATCTAAAGCTCTATCGATTGTTCGAATTGAGTTTAGGAGTTTAACGTCTCTTTCCGGGGTTAAATCGATTATTACGTGTACCCAGGGGTAGAATCGTAATTTCCCCTCCGAGGGTATTAAGGTAATTTCCTTATTACTAATCCGCAAATATGCCCAATAGTCAATATTAGAGTACTAAGGGCAAAAGAGTCATTTTCGGGGGTTCGAAATAAGGTAGGAGCCAAAAAGTTTTTAATTTAATTTAATCTTTAATTAATTTTTTTAATTTAATTTTTTAATTTTTTTAACCGGCTCGGCTCGAACGCGGCTCGGCTCAAGCCGGTTGAGCCAAGCCGCGGCTCGGACCGAGCCGTCCCGCGTTTTGGGCCAGGCCTGCAGCGGCCCAAGCCTGGCGCAAAAGCCAGGCCTAGCACGCGGGCCTGAAGCAGGCCCAGCGCGCTGGCCTGGCCTGCGCAGCAGGCCAGGGCCCTGCTGGCCCTGCCGGCTGCCTGGTGGCATGTCAGCCACCGGCGGCCAGCCCTGACTGGCCGGAATCTGGAAAAATTCCAGATTCCGGCAACCCTTGAATATTTTTACAGCCCCAAAACAGCATTTTTTTACACTATTCTTCCTCACAAAACTCACATTCTAACACACCCAATGCATTCTAATCTTAATTTCTAACAAACCCAACATCAATTCATCCCCAAACAACCATTAAAATTCATCCAAGAATTCATTTACTTACCCAAAGCTTGATGTTCATCCACTTTCCTCTTTACTCCAAGAAAATCTTCAAACATACCAAATAATTATATCAACAATAACATTCAAAGCCTCTAACAACTATTAATCAAAAGAAACTAAGGATTTAAATCTTACCCACCAATACTCCCTTCTTTAAGCTAAAACACCCATGTTTTTCCACCAATCTACTTACTTAAGGGTACTAATAGGTTTAGGAAGATGAGATGACTACAAATTATTCAATGCATGTAAGATTGGGTCAAGAAAAATTGAAGAGGAGTTGGAGAGAATGAGGGTTCGGTTATGAAGATGAAGAGGAAATGAGGAGGAAAATTTTGAGCCAAAAAAAAATTGGGAAATTGGCCTTTAAATAGCAACGGGTCAAAAGACCAACTTACCCCCAAAGCTTATTAATTCTCTCATATAAAACCTTCAATTCTCCAATCTTATCAATTTGGTATAAAAATTAATTATTTCCTCCAAATTCTTCCACTCAGATTAAATTACGGTATTACATAACAGGCTACATGTGTATTTATGCGCTGCTTTTGGCTGATTTGTTTTGCTCTGTTTGTTGTAAAAGCTTGTGTGGTTTGCTTTGATCTTATTTAGTGTAGGACTTGATAGCAGCTCTTCATGCTGCTATATAAATTTTATCACAATAAAATTAAATTCTTATTTTTATTTTTATTTTTATCAAGAGCTAGAATTGATGATCCATTGATGTCTCTATTTTTTACGAAGCAAAGTGATGAACAAGTAGATAATAACAAATAGCATCCATGGAACCCAAAGAATAGAGTATGTAATTAAAGAAACTTTAATGATTTAATTCTTAAATCTTACAAAGGGGCCAAATAAGAAAATTATGAAGGATTGAAGTAAGATTATATTAATTACTTAGTCGAAAAGAACTACTAATTAATTTGTTATCACGAGGCATGGTGGGCCATGATGCTGACCCCTCCCTCTGCTGAAGATTCTCTTTTTGAAAAATCCGATGAGGTGCACGGCTGTGGCGAGCGGCGGGGGAATTTAGCCGGGATCTGAATTCTTGTTCTTTTTTTTTAAATTTTGTTTGCTACCTAGTTCTTGTTCTTATTAGTTGAATGTTTTGATTTATTTTTTTCTTAAAATCCGAAAATAAAAATTAAGTAAAAATTAATTTATTTTAGGTGGAAAAATTAAGTTAATGGCCATTTCAACATTCCGTTAGTTTTAACGGCGCATGTATTTCACAAAAACAATTTGGCCTGAATTGAGCTTAGTCGAAAAGTTGGGGCTAATTGACCTTTGTTTTAGTTGGGTCCGTTTTTTGAGTTTTTCTCGAAAGTTCGGGGACAAATTTGAGATTTCAGTCTCTTAGTTATTGTAGCATAATGTTTATCCATTGTATTTTATCCTTCCTTTTTTAATCTTAAATTTTGTTTTCCTTTTTCATTTTGCAAGATGTAATAGATGATCATTGTGTTGTTGTAGATGAGTACTCTTATGACTGCAAAGCAATTGAGAAATGGCTTGAATACAAGGGTAAATCACCAATACAAAATCTCCTTTGTCATATTTTCTGTACTAATCTGCTTCATGTTTTATTAAACTATTTGTCTGGTATAAAGAAAAATTTAATGAAATCATTATTAAATGTTACAAAGGGCCAAACAAAAAAATTATGGACGACTACCAATAACTTAGTCCAAATCACTACCATTTTCTTTCCTATCACGAGGCTTGGGGGCCAGGGTGCTAACCCCTCTTTCTGTTGAAGATTTTGATCTTATTGGACAAATATCTTAAATGTTAATAAGGGTTTATGGGCTCTAATTGTTTCTATTTCTTGACTGGTAGTGTCCTTGCCAACAACAAACCAAAACATTTCCGAAATACTATGTTATCGAAGTAGTTTATCTTATGTGCAAAAGAAAAAGAAGCAAGTGATTTCATTAACAAATATGGGGAGTGGGGTTAAACAAATAACATGACACTTTCTGTAGAGATTGAAGTTTGCATTAAGGTTGTTAATTTATAAATAGAGTGCACTGCGGTTTCATTTTATATAAGTAAACAATGATTAGCCAAAAGACACTCTGTTCTCCCCTGTTTCACCTTCCAAATTAGAGTTTCATAGGTGTTTATTATGCATGTGATATATATGTATATATATATATATATAATATTACTAGTTATTGAATGTGTGTTGCACGTGCCTTGCACGTGTCAATGATTTATAAAACATATAAACCAATAAATATAATAAATAACATATTAATTAATTTATAATATAACATGGAAAATTAATTTTTATAAATCATATAAATGACAAGGCGGCCGACTGCCTTGTCATATAAATCATATAAACAATAAAATTAATTTGTCATATAACGTGAGAAGTCGGCCGGCTACTTCTTGAAGCTGTTAGAATGCATCCTCGCCAAAACATCTTTCCGTCCAAAGAGTAGCGAGAGATGGCTGAGACTTTGTCTTGTCAAAATTAAAGAAAATGGAGATGAAGACAAAGAAAAAGAAGAAGAAAAAGAATTGAGTCTAAACGTCATGTTATATAGCATAGTAGAAAGTGACACCAGATTAACGTGGCCTTAAATTTCTGTCCCTTTCTAATGTTTCAGCCTTTATTTTTTTAATATTTTCTGTACTAATGTATTTCATGTTTTATTACTATTTGTCTAGTATAAAGAAAACTTTAATGAAATTATTGTTAGATGTTACAGAGGGGCCAAATAAGAAAATTATGGAGGACTAAAATAAGATTATACCAATAACTTAGTCCAAAATCTCTACCAACACTACAAGAATTTATGCTTTCAGTGATGGTAAATTTCGTCACTAAAAATACAATATTCAGTCACTATAACTAACTGTGACGAAATTCTTGAGTCGTCACCTACCGTCACTATAAACTCCATCACTAATACAATTGTGACCACTTTTTTATTCGCCACAAGTTCACTATGTATTTGTGACAAAATTGTTGAAACTGAAAAAACTAACAATTGTGACAAGGATATGTTGTCACAATAAAGTACTTCTTTTGTGACAACGATTTCGACACAGAACATAGTAACAGTGACTATATAAATCGTCATTAAACGTTTACTTTTTGTGACGACATTATCGACACAATAACTGTATCTAATAATGACAATTATGTCGACACAAGAAACACTAAGAGTGACATTATAAGTTGTCATTATATGTAATCATTTGTGACGATATATTTGACACTATAATTTTAGATAATAGTGACGAAAGGGATTGACACAATACCTGTATCTATTAATGGCAATTATGTCGACACAAGAAATCCTAATAGTTACTAAATAAGTTGTCATTATATTTGCGATTTTGGGACGACATCTTTTGACACTATAATTAAATATAATAGTGACGAAAGGAATTGTCATATTTGATATATGCATTTGTGATGATAATATCGTCACTAGCTTTTGGTGAAATAGTGGCAAGAAATGTTGTCACTAATGTCAATATCAGTAGTGACAACTATTTTCGTCAATCATTTTTTATGAAATTGTTCCAACTCATTTTTGTCACAAATATTAAAATTAAATGTTACAAAAATCATTGTCACTAATGCTTTTCTTTAGTGTCACAGATAATAAAAATAATCTAGTAATCTAATTGTATTAGTGGTTGATTAATGTCGACACAAATATTAAATTTATATGGTACAGTAATTGTTGTCACAAATAATTTTAATATCGTCACAAATTGAATTATCAAGTATGTATTAGTGGCAAAATAATTTTTCATTTTTTCCTATTAAATACAAATTGTGACTAAAGACTTATATTTGTTGTGGTCACCAACAAATTTATAGAAAATAAATAAAAATTACGAAATTGTAAATATATGTGATATAACCAAATAATTTAACCCAATTAAAAAGTCAAATACAACTGAATAATTCAAATACTAGCAAAAATAAAATGTTTCTCAAACTAACAAATGTTTCTCAACCCAATAAAAATTAAAGAGACACATGATCAAATCAAAGTAGAACTTCATTCCATAGATAGCTCCAATAAATTGTCACTACGCATCAACTTCCTACAAAACAAATGAAAAGATATTGATTAGTTAATATAACACGTTAGTATAAAAGTTAATTGTAATAGTTAAAATCAAATATTCATACCTCATCAGTAAAGGAAAGTAATCCACTTTTAACCAATTGTGCAAGTACGACATTCAATTTCCTTATTTCGCGGTCTTGCCTCTCAAGAACATCTTGTTGAGTTTGAATATGCTCATTCTGCTTTTGTGTGTTATCACTCAGCTTCACAACTTCAACATTCAAATCATCTGCACGCTTCTTGTTAGCTTCATTTTCAGCAAGTAACCTAGTTCGTTCTTCAGTAGCAGATGTCATCCCTTTGAAGCCCAGCCCACGCGTGTAATTCCGCTTTTTACCCAAAACAAGGCCGAAGTTTTCCACCATTGGTATAGCTGCAGAGGCAATCTGTTCCTTATTTTTCTCTTCCTCTTCTCGAAGTTTATTCTGCACATTGAAATAAAAAGATAGTAAATTAATTTGATATTGTAAAAATAATAGTTTTTTTTTTGTTCAAAGTAAAAATAATAAAATTTACTTATAAATCTTACCATTACTTCTTCTCCATCCGGAACTGCCCAAGTTCCATTTTTTTTAAACCGTGTTTTCTTCCAAACATCAGCAGCACTTGGCCAAACTGGAGAATTTTTTTCTTTATGGAAATTAAAAAAAATCAATAAAACATATAATTATTAATTTAATTTTTGTAGAAAAAAATCTATTGAATCATTTCAAGTTAATGAAATACAACTTACAATCTCAAATGTATGTTGGCAGGATGACTTCGTTCCAACGACTGATTTCATCTCTTGTTTCTCCCTATTTGCTTTGTTTCGTGAACTTTGATTCTGTAAGAATATGAAAACTAATTATTAATAACAAATTAACTAAAAATAGTAATATTATTTACATAATTCATATATTACCTTAAAACCTTCTGTCTCCCATTTATTGACAATTAGCCATTGTCAATCAGCTTCAGCGACATCATCAGGACAATTCTTACTCTTGAGATACTTTTGGTGCATGTTGTTTTATTATAATTACGTTTTGTAAATATGTACTTATATTTAATTTATTTTTCATTATGAAGGAAACATAAAGAAGAGCTTAAGATGGCAGATCCTAGAAACATAGAAAGAAGACATCGCAAAGAATTTCCTCAGTGGTTCGAAAAATATGTAAGTAATATAGATATAGTTTTATGTATAACATTTATTATTTATTATTTATTTATTTTATTTATATAACTTAAATGTTAAATGTCCAATATTATTCACTACAGGCAATTAAATTGCATGATGAAGGGAGTGAGTTGGTTAATGACCAATTATTGGATTTAGCTCGTGGTCCTGATAAGCGAGTTCATCGCTACAAAAGCATTCTTCTGAATGGTTGGAGGTTTAACACTCGAGATAGAGACTTACAACTGAAATCACAAAATAGTGGAATTTTTGTGAAAGGAGATGATAGTATAGGTAATTTGGATTATTTTGGTATATTAACATAAATCATGGAATTGAGTTATCCTGGGGAAAATAGGGAATATAAGGTCATTTTATTTAAGGGTGACTGGTGGGATGTGTGTCAAAAAAGTGGATATAAGGTTGACAAGTTTGGTTTTCCTATGGTCAATGTTAAAAGGAAGTTGAAAACTGATGAACCATATGTTTTAGCTTCTCAACCTGAACAAGTTTACTATGTAAAAGATATTAAAGAGCTCAATTGGATGGTTTTTGTGAAGACAAAACCTCGTGATTTGTTTGATCTTCCTGATAATGGTGTTCATGATGATGATCGAGATGAGCCGTGCCAATTAAATGAAGATTTTGGCTTTACTGTTAATGAATCTACTTTTGAAGGTGATGATGATATAGTATCTTTGGACAGACTTGATTTAGCTACTACAGTTGTTGAAGGAAATTCGATAAATATTAATATCAGAGGTGTCGAAGAAGAAGATGGTGATGAAACAGATGATGAAGAATCTATGTTTACCGATGATTATGATGATGGGATAAATCCAGTTAGTGAGAACAAGTCAAGTGATGATCATGATGATGATTGAGCATCGAACTTACATTTTCTTATAAAGTTTTTTTTTACATATTTTGACATTACATTTTCTTATAAAGTTTAGGTGGAGACTTTTACTTAATATAGTGTTACAAGTTCTTTTATTAGTTTATTTTAAATATTTAATGGTTGTACTTTTTTATTTTAATTAATGAAGTTTTAAAGTTGTATTTAGTACATATCTACAGGTTTATCAAGTATAATATAAGTTATGGGATTTTACTATTTATAGTGTGTAATATTGGATTTTCTTATTGTTTTGGAATTTGTCAAAGTGTGTTAGTTCATGTGCACCAAGACAAGAATTTTCAAACGCAGCCATGTCCTAATTAAATATTTCATCAATTTGAATTTAAATTGTGATGCACTTTTACATATTTTAATATTAAATTTAAATTAAGCTAAATTAAGGCAACTAACCTTTCAATTGGACTCGTTTTGTTATAATTACAATCTAGTCATTTCTGATAAATGATTAAATGTCGTAAAAAATCTCAGTGATGACAAGTTTTGTCACAATTAGTATATTAGTTTTTATGATACAATATATTTGTTAGCCATAAACATTTTGAATAGTAGTGACCATAGTGAAAACTCGTTATTGTGACAAGATGTTATCGACATAAACTTGTTGAATTTGTAATGACAACATATTTTGTCACAAATAGTACATGCTTTTTTGTGACCGTTTTTTTGCCATAATTATTTTAAACAGTAGTGACTAAAGTGGAAAGTTGTTATCGTGACGAATGTGGTCGACATAAATTCATTTGACTTGTAGTGACGACATGGTTTGTCATATTTAGTAAATGATTTTTGTGACCAAATTTTTTTTAATCACAATTAATTTGAACAATTGTGACCATAGTGTATATTTCTTATTGTGACGACTTGTGGTCGACATTATCTTGTTGAATTTTATAGTGACGACAATGTTCATCACAACTAATAAATGTTAAAATGACAATCAACATTTTTGTCACAATTACTAAAAATAATTGTGACGAAGATATTTTAGTCACAATTACATCTATTCCCGCCAAAATTGTTTAGGCGCCAATTTGGGAAAACTATTAGTGACCAATGTACAGTGACAAAGAATTTGTCGCCACTACTAATATATCATTAGTGACAATATAATTGTGATGAAGATATTTTAGTCACAACTAAATCTATTCCCACCAAAATTGTTTAGGCGCCAATTTGTGAATACTATTAGTGACAATTGTATAGTGACAAAGTATATGTCGTCACTGTTATCGTATCATTAGTGACAATATAGTTGTGTCGACCCTTAGTTGTCACAGTTACCATAATAGTAGTGACGAGACAGTAAGTCGTCACAATTTATTCCAACAATTGTGTCGAACTCATTTGTTGTCACGAAAACCATATTATTTGTTACGAAAAAATTGAGTGTCACAAAGATGGTGTCACTAAATGTCATGATTCTTGTAGTGATTTCCTTTCGTATCACGAGGCTTGGGGCCATGGTGTTAACCCCTCTTTATGCTGAAGATTCTGATCTTATTAGACTAGTACCTTAAATGTTAATAGGGGTTTAAGGGCTCTGATTGTTTACATTTCTTGGATTGTAGTGTCTTTACCAACAACAAACCAAAACATTTACCAAATACTATGTTATCGAAGTAGTTTATGTTCTGGCCAAAAGAAAAAGAAGCAAAAGTGGTTTCATGGACAAATATGGGGAGTGGGGTTAAACAAATAACATGGCATTTTCTGTAGAGATTGAAGTTTGCATAAAGGTTGTTAGTTTATAAATAGAGTGCATTGCAGTTTCATTTTATAGAAGTGAATAATGATTAGCCAAAAGACACTCTGTTCTCCCCTGTTTCACCAACCAAATTAGAGTTTCATAGGTGTGTTTATTATGCATATGATATATATATATATATATATATATAATGTTACTAGTAATTGCATGTGTGTTGCACGTGCCTTGCACGTGTTGATTTATAAAACATATGAAATACTAATATAAATATTGGATTTTATGATAATTTTTCTTTTGTGTTTTTTGTATCACTAACTATTGGATTTGTAGTAAATTTAAATGGGTCTATTATCACTAGATTTCTAGTAATTTGAAGATTTTTTAAGTGATTGAATTTTAATGTTTGGTGTCGTGATCAGTAGGAGGTCATGAGTTTTTAAAAAATAAAATTATATAAATTCATAGGAGTAATTAATTTGTAGTATAACATGGAAAATTAATTTTTATAAATCATATAAATGATAAGGCGGCCGACTGCCTTGTCATATAAATCATTTAAACAATAAAATTAATTAGGCAATGAAAACTTAGGCAATGAAACCGGAAGTGAAGTTGGTGAGATTGACATGTCATTGCATTCCTTAGAAACGCCGGTGTCAAATAATGTAACCAAACTGATGGAAAGTTTGGGGAGAGAAAAAAATGAGTAACAACCACCACCTTTGACGTCTTCTTTTAATGGTTTTCAACTTCAGTCTCGTTGACAAGGCGGCTGGCTGCATCATGAAGTTGTTAGAATGCCTCCTCGTCAAAGCATCTTTTCGTGCAAGAGGAGTGAGGGACGATGAAAACTTTCTCTTGTTAAAAGTGAAAACAATGGAGATGAAGAGAAAGGAGAAGAATAGGAGTCCAAACTCATGTTATATAACATATATTATGTAGGTGTGTTTATTATGCATGTGTTATATATATTAATATTATATGGTGTATTTTGCTGCAAGGTAAAGAAGGGGTGAAAAAGTTCATTAACGGCTATTGGCGTGTAATAGGCTGAAGGTGGATTTATGCACTGCTTTTGACTGACTTGCTTTGTTCTGTTGGCTACATATGCTTATTGGTGTGTGTGTGTGTTTTTGACTATCTAGTTTGCTTTGATTTGGTTTGGTGTAGGACTTGATAGCAGCTTTTTATTAGACTTGGCAATTCGTGTATCTGTTTTGTTTTCGTGTCGTATAAATGTGTAACATTTAGGTGTATATAGCCAAACACGAACACGACACGAATAATTAATCGTGTCATGATTTCAAGCACATATATGAGAACTGTTTATTAGTCATGTACACAACACGACTAACACGATTATATAAGCATGTAGGTTAAACACGGCACAAAATGATTTAAACGTTTAGACACGATTACACGGTTAATTTAAACATGTCAAACATAATAGTTAAAATTTACTGAAATATCCCTAAAATTTATAAAATTACATCATAGCTATTATTTTATTAAGTATTTTTACAAGGTCAAAATAGTATTTTAATATAATCACATAAACGTATCTTAAACATGTTATCCTACAATAATTAAATGTGTTGACATGGTTATGACACGATTAAAACACGAAACACGTTAAGGGAAAACACAAACACGGTTAAGTCCGTGTTGTTCCGTGTCATGTCAAAAATTGTTAAGTCTACTTTTTATGTTGTATATAATATTATCACAATAAAATTCTGTTTTTGTTTTTCTTTTATTTTTTTATCATGAGGAAGAGTTGATGATCCATTTGTCTCTATTTTTTACAAAGCAAAATGATGACCAAGTAGATAATAACAAGCAGCATCCATGGAACCTAAAGAACAGAGTATGGAATTAAAGAAAACTATCATGATGTAATTGTTAAATGTTATAAAGTGGCCAAATAAGAAAATTATGTAGGATAGAAATAAGATTATACAAATAACTTAGTCGAAAAGAACTACCAATTCATTTGCTATCATAAGGCATGGGGGCCATGGTGCTGAGCCCTCCCCTGCTGAAGATCAACTTATTGTACTAATACCTTAAACGATAATAGGGGTTTAAGGGGTTTAGTTGTTTGCATTTCTTGGTAGTTAGTGTCCATGCCAACAACAAACCAAAACATTTCCACAATACTATGTTATTGAAATCGTTTATGTTCTGGCAAAAAAAAAAAAGGAAGCAATTGATTTCATTAACAATTATTGGAAATGGGGTTGAGCAAATAATATTACACGAGAGGGGTACCCCGAGCTTGCGCTACGGGGAATTTTTAATGTGTGTATACTTGTTTATACCTATTATTTGTTTTGCAAGTGTATACTTGTTTCTACATCTAGTAATATAATATATATCATCCATAATATATCCTTCAAAAACAAATTCTTTAAAAAATGCATTCTTAAATATCCTTCAAAAATAAATCCTAGGGATGCAAATGGGTAGTAGTTAATAGGGTACCCGGCACTCCCCGACCCGATTAAGTAGGATTAGGGTATTGTATAATCGGGTTAAAGTAGGATACGGGTAGTAGTTTTAGTACCTGTGACGGGTTCATGTAAGGTTCGGGTAGTGACCTTAGGGTACCCACTACCCGAACTCGGTTATTTATTAATTATTTTAATATTATATTTTTATTTATATATTATATTTTTCCTTAAAAACTACTAATAATCAATTTAATTAAAATTTCCTATTATCATATGAGTCAATTTTTATAGAATTTTTTTTTTGCTCTGTAAATGTGAACGTGTTTTCTGTAATTTTAAATATAATAAATTTGATTTGCGAATTTTATTTATGAGGTTATAGAGAGATGGAATACGAATGGGTTCGGTGTAACTGCATGTGAGAAATGACTAAAATTGGGCGATAAGGTCGTCCCGGGTTAAAAGTTAGAAGGAGTGTTTAGTAATTTCACCTGGTTACAAAAATAATATGTAGAATATATTTTCTGTAGACATTAAAGTTTGCGATAATATGGTCAGTTTTTAAATAAAACGCATTGAAGTACTTTCACTTTATAGAAGAAACCAACATAAAAAAAAACATACTTTGTACCCAGTTTCACCTTCAAACATTAGAGTGTTTATAGAAAAATGTCATCAACTGATCCTCAAAACACTGACATGGGTGGTTGGAGTATGCTCCAATCCCTAGCCAATGTCAACACTAAAAATTCCACCGACAACAAAGTTTAGGTCCACCCTGTTGTTAAACGTTCTTCCTCAAAGCTAGGTGAGAAAAGCCTTGCAATGTGCACTAAAAGTTTATGCAATTAAACTGAAAGAGAAGTTGGTGTGATTCACATGTCATTTCTTTCCTTAGAGACCCCGATGTCAAATAATGTAACAAAACTGAGGGAAAGTTTGGGGAGAGGAAAATGAGCAACAACTTTCCACCACCTTTGACGTATTCTTCCAATGGTGTTCAACTTCGGTCTCGTCAACAAGGCGACCAGCTTCTTCTTGAAGATGTTAGAATGCCTCCTCATCAAAGCATCTTTTCGTGCAGAAAGGGGTCCAAAGTGAAGACGATGGACATGAAAAGAAAGGAGAAGAATAGGAGTCCAAACTTCATGTTATATAACATATATTGTGTTGGTGTGTTTATTATGAATGAGATATATATATATATATATATATTAATATTATATACAACCGCCGTGTCAGCTCGAAACACGTGTCGGCCGGTCACGCGCTCTGAGGTTCCACAAAGCGAAGATACCAGTTCAAAAACATAAAATAGGGATTTGAGTATAAATATTAAATCTTTTAGTTTCCAAACCAAAGTAAAAGCAAAATAGTCAAAACCGATAATAACAATGAACGTGTTTCATCATTCGAAAACATAGCCAAAACCACATATACTGAGTTAATAGATAAGAAATAATAAGAATCAAAACACGATAATGACAATGAGCTGAGACAATGCCAGTGGGACCTGTTACTTAGTGAGAAATACCTCTAATAGAAGGGATCACAGTCTACGCCACCGACTCGACTACCAAGGGAATCGCTATTCTTAACTATCCCGAAAACACAATAAGAATTTGAAATAGTGAGTATTCCTAGAACACTCCGTGAGTGCAGAGAGCACCGCATTCAGAGTGGAGTGCATGACCAATCTATAACACATAATTTCAAATAAAGATGCACAATTACATTGGGGCTCTTTTCATTTACAAAACTAAAGATAAGCATCTTTAATCTAGTCAATTTATCAACAAACTCAAGGCATTTCCAAACAAACACAGATACGTCAAAAATCACATTTCGTACGTTAATATCGAATGTCAGAAACAGCTGTAAATGTACATTTGAAACCATAGCCCCAATTTGTATAAAACCAATAATCATCAATAGAATACATGCATTCGTGCGTAAAATACACAATCATTTCTATCAAATCAATTTTGGCTTGTCGAACTAGAAATTCGAGTAGATATCATAAATATCTATATCCAATATGCAGAAATCCAAGTATGAAGGCAGAAGCTTCTCTCTCTAGTTCGTTGAACAAACTAAGACAACATATGAAAAATTGAAATAAAAAAAACATTACAAATGAAAATGAAATTAACATTATAAATGAAAAATAATGATTAAAGAAGCCAAGAATTACCTTTGCTTTGCTCTTTGAACATGAAATTGAAATGTACCAAATCAGCAAATGGAATTCGAAGATGGAGACCAAATAAGTGGGGTTTCCCTATTCTGGATTCAATAATGAATTGAAAACTAAAAAACAGAAACAACAGATACTAGAGAGGAATCTATGGAAGAGAAAAATGGGTTTAAAATTAGGTTTTAAAAACTCTTTCTGCAAATTGAATAGAGGAGGATGAAATCAAAGGATTTTGATGGTTAAGAAAACCTGAGGGAAGAAGAACAAGTATCAATCGAATTGAACTCTAGATTTTGATGAATTGGAACCTGATTTTCATCGAAGAGAAGAAGAGGGAGGAGACGTCGAGGTTTTTTCTTCTAATTTGGTAGCTTTGTTTTTTTTTTCTTTTTAAGTTTTAACTTTTAATTTTTTAACCCTAACCCTTTATCAATTATTAATTATTTTTCTAATTTATAACTAATAATCATATATATAATTATAAAATAAAATTTAATACAAATATATATATTATAATAAGAAAAATAATATATAAAATATTTTATATATTAATTGGTCGGTTTTAGGGAAAATTTTCCTACCCCGATAATCGATCGAAAGCACCCTATGCCGAAAACCCAAAACCGAAATAGCCGATTGGACCAAAAAATCGTCTCGACGTGACCGAAGGTCGTCGGTTTCGGTCGATTATTTCGACATTTACTCCCCCCTCACTTGTGTAGCTTTTTTATCGCTGTCGTCAAACAATCATGAAATAAAATATATCAAACTCCAACTACAGTAGCTATGGCAAGTCAAGGTCGATCCAGGAAGAAGACATGAGGCTGTTAACTAATCAAAACAACTAAGAAAACAAACAATTTAAAAGCATAAGATTATATGAAAGCAGATAATCAAACGAAAATCTAAATTAACTAAGAAAGCAATAATAAAAAACAACAATACCTTCCTACTTATCCCTTTCTAAGTATGAAATTCATCAAAGATAGCATGGATCCCGGATCAACATATTATCAATTAAAGCATAAAAACATAAAAAAGTCATTGGCCAGGAATTAGAGTACTAGTTATTCCTCTTTTCCCTAATCCATTATAAGATGTAAACTAAAGCAGTACTAGTTAGTCCTAACGATAGCCCTTTTATTAATCACCAATTAGCTACTAGTTATTCACCAATTAAGCAATCAATAAAGTATTAAGAACAAACAGATACATCAAGCATAGACTTATAATTACTAGTTATTCATAACAACATAAGATCAAACTATACCTAATTCAATACATCAATTACTAGTTATTCATTCATTATATTAAATCTTGCCACTAACAATTAGATTCAATTACTAGTTATTCATCACAACATAAAATCAAACTATACCCAATTCAATACATCAATTACTAGTTATTCATTCATTATATTAAATCTTGCCACTAACAATTAGATTCAATTACTAGTTATTCACCAAATCTAATGTAGCAGGGATTCAATTAATTAAATAATTAGGTGTCGACTTTCCTAACAAGCAATTAACTCAACCTAAACAATAAAATCAGGGTTTAGCATGAAAACTTGTTTAACAAAAAAGATTAAATCATCATACCAAATCCAACCAGTCATGCATAACAAAGATAAAATCAAATGCATCATAGATTATCATCAAATCATCAATGAATTGATAGAGGACATAAGCACAAGATCTCACCATGGACAAAATCAATTAATCCATAACTTTAAGGATTCAAAGTAGAAAAGTATCAAGAGAAAGAGAACTACTCACTCATGGTTAGGAAGATGTCGACAAGGCTAGGGCAGCCCCAAGGAGCGGCACACCTTGGGAGAAAACCTCCAAGTCTAACCTTGATCAATTGTCTATTATGAGAGCTATGACAAATCCTAAAATAATCATTTCCTACTTATAGACAACCTAGGGCATATCCTACCCTTGTGAGAATCATATTTAGCCCTTGGATGTGGCTGCACAGAGGGTAAGATAGACATTAATTTCCTAATCCTAATCTAACTAGGATTTTGCACTAGCTTAGAAACAAAGCAATGGTCTTGATTGGTTGAAGTAGCATTAATTAGGATCTTCTTTGGCCAATGGGAGTGTTCCACATCATCAAATACAGCTGCAAATCCCATCCAAGGCACCTCCAAGTCAGTTTAGACTTCTCCAAATCAATTAAGGACTTGGTCAAATCTGTCCTAATTGCTTCAGGGGAATTTCATCCATCTTAACGGCAGAATTGGATTCCGAGGTTAGAAGAAAAGTTGTAGATCTTGGAGTCCTCTTTCCAACGGTATATCATTTACATTTTTCCGAGCTCTAAATCAAAAGATATGAATTTTCTACCAAATTGTGTTGCACTCAAAGTCCTTCTTTGACTTGGTCTTGGAAATACTGCATCATCAGCTTTAATTGAATTACCGCATCATAATTGTTGATTGGTCTTGGAACTCTCCTTTGGGTTTTAAGACATCCGAATTGGGCCTATAGAAATCGAATTTGGGTCACCAAAGACTCGGGTTAGCTTTTGGGCTTCATGGGCCAAAATCAGTAGTTACTCCAAATTGATCCAAAATTGCTCAAAATCTTCATAATCTTAAATAATAGCTTCAAATGGGTTTGAAAACACAAAGATGAACTATTATAGGGAAAATAGCCATGATTAGTCATAACAACAGTGTAAAACAACATAAAATAGCATAAAAAATAAGCACTAAATAATGACTTATCACTTTTTCTATAAACTTAAATAATAAAATTTGCAACCTTCCTTATTGATAAAATGTTACAAAATTTATTAAGGATGTAAGGTTACTTATTTCTTAATACTACTATAACATTTATTGTATAACATGTTTGATTAGTTTTCTTAAATACAAAAATTGGCAATAAATATTATTGAAAATGTAATGTTATTGAATTAGTTGATAATAATTTTCCTTTTTCCAATAATAACCACAACTCTTTTAGTAACTTTAAATAACCATTGTAGTTCTAAAAAATAATTCCCAAACTATTGTGATTTTAAAATTAATTCTCATACCCTTAGTATTACTTGCCACATCTCCATCTTATCATAACAATGTCATAAATTTTAATTTCTTAAAAAAAATAAATAAATAAATAGAATTACGTTAACCCTAAAGTTTGATTTTTTTTTTCACCATCACCACCTTCCTTGATTCTTTCTTGATCTCCATCAATTTTTTGTCGCACCAAATCTCTCAATTCAATTACTCCACCAAATGCATCAATCTTTTTCAAAACCCACCTCATTTTCCAATAGGTTGGCTTACTCCTCAATTCCAGCAGGTTGGCTTACCACCATTACCTAATTTAATTGCAATAGGGAAAATCTTCTGATTTCCTTGATCTTCAATGGCATACTACCAAGACATGAAGAGCTGCATGGGATTATCCTGTTTCAATTGAAATCTCATCTATCATGAATTTAGCCTTCGATTGCAATCATATTGATTTCAATTTATTTATAGTCACGGGTTGGTGGAAAGCAAAGAGAATTGTTTTTCTCATAATGAAATCTCATGAATTTAGTAGATCAATTTAAAAAATTAAATAATTAAAATAGAGTGATTAAAAAAGATTGATGGACTTGGTGAAATACCTAAATTGGGAGATTTTATGGAATGCAAAGTGTGATAGAAAATTGATGGAGACAAAAAAAAAGGCGGTGGTGATTGTGAAAAAAAAATTCAGACTAAGGTGCTTTAGACTAACTTCAGTTGTTTTTTTCTTTTTTTTTTTTCCATAACTAACTAGGGATGTCAATGGGTCCCGAATCCGGTGGGAAACCCGATTCCCCGCCCCGACGGGGACGGAGATGGGGAGCATTTTCGGGGAACGGGGACGGAAATTGTTTTTCATTCCCCGTCGGGTACGGGGACGGGGAATGGTCCGCCGCCCCGGACCCGGCCCCGAAATATATATATATATATATATTAATATATATGATTTTTTTTGTTTACAACAAAACAAGAATATTAATATATATATATTAAATAAAAGAACTACTAAGTCAGATATGTTTTACTAATAAATAATAATATATACTAATAAATAAATATTTACTAATTTACTAATGATATAAATATATATTAAAAATATATATTGTTAAGTGTTAAACTTGTAATTATGGTGTTGTAAACTTGTATTAATCGTAATGTTTTATAGTAAACTTTTTATGAATTACATTTTGCTTAAAAAATTAATTGTAATATTCGGGTACGGGGAATCCCGTCCCCATCGGATCCCCACGAGGACGAGAATGGGGACTACATTTCATTCCCCATCGGGGATGGGGACGGGAATGGGGTTTTGAAGTCGGGAATAGGGACGGAGAATACACCGCCCGCACATTCCCGAAGCCGTTGACATCCCTATAACTAACTTTAGTTGTTTAGGGTTAAAGGTTTTTTTATTTATTTGTTTTTAAGAAATTAAAAAATACTCTATAATGTGGTGGTAATGACATGGTGACGTGGCAAGAAATATAATGATATGAAAATTAATTTTAAAATTACAATAGAATTATTTTTAAAAACTACAATGATTTTGGTCAAAAACCTCCCATTATCATCATTTGTAGTATAAATTAGTAAATTACTACTAACTAGAACTAGAACTATTGGGCCCACATATTGACCAGCTCACGTGACTTTGACCACCCCCACCGTCCGATCCGTTCTTAGCGCTTCACTTTAGGGGCCCCCTTTTCTCTCTCTCCCTTTGTTTCCTTCTTTCTTTCCTTCTTCCCAAAACTGAAAAATTTCTCTCATTTCCCTCAATTGATTACAAACCCAAAAATAAAACGCTCGCAGTCTCGAACCCTAAATATTCAATTTTTTTCAATAAAAAAAGACGCTAAAATCACAGCCATTGGATGATGTTTCGTAGCATTCATCACCACCGTCAATTCCAGTGCCAGCACCAATGGATGAACCATAATCCGGTACAAGCGTGAGCATTGTTGTAAACTCAAGAAAGAAAAAGAAAAGGAAAAGGAAAAAAAATTCCAATAAGGCATCTGATTAAGAAAGATGATCCTCTGGAGAATTTGAGATTTGAAAGAAAAAGAAATAGAAAAAAGTTTAAAGTTTTTTCATTATATTATGTCGGATTTGGTGGCCCGTACAGGTCGGCTTCAGCAAAGGTACGAGGCCGGTTGCCGCCTTGTTGCTGGGTATGTTTTTCGTTCTGACAAATTTTATCTGTAATGTATGTAATGTAGATATGGATATAGTTGAGCATGCTACTTTTTTGAGAATTTTGATTGATCAATGTTTTGCTGTGTATTTCTGTGGACTCTTATGATATTTTTCAATCTGTTTTTGTAAGGTTTGTTTGTTTCATTATTTTGTTAGATTATGAATGATGCAATTAAGGTCAGATTAGTGGTATATTGGATTCTTGGGGTGAAGATGGAAAATGGGTTTGTTTCATTTTGGTGCTTATGGATTGTACATTATTGATTTTATAGCATTCTTAGGATAAAGCTGGAAAATGAGTATGTTTAGTTTTTGGTGTACATCTTGGTTGGTGCATTTCAAGATTGAAATGGTTGTTTCTCACATTTTTACATGATGATGGCAAATGACTACTCTTTGTATTTTTGTCTACATGTCTGTTATTTACTGTTTGCATTTGATTGTGATTTTTAAGCTTGAAGTGATTTTGTACTCTGAGATGAGGGTATGTTCTCTTTCTGGTTTATAGTACTAGTGCATTTAAGGTCTGATTGGTTTTTACATTTCGAGGTATATATGGATCATTACATTCTTTGCAGGAAAGATGGAAAATGGGTATATTTTGCTTTATCCTTTAGGTGTATATGAGTTGTTTATGGTCTGTTTATATTTGTATTATTGTATACAAGTTGCATATTTTAAGGTTTTAATGGTTTATTTTCAATGCTCATGTTGGAAATTGCAAGTGTGTACGCTCTGTTTTCTTTAATTGAAACTTGGGAATTGGTTGGTGGGATTTGTGCCTGCTTTCTTATACTAAAGAGAAAATGTCAATATTGCCCCACCTAATTGATGATAATGTCTGTTGAATAGGAAGTAGATGACTTTCTTTTTTGTTAGATACAATCAGAATGATACGGTAGAATTTCTTCACTTCATTTTAGGTGTTGTTGGAACTAGGATTCAAGGAGAATTCCTTATCAATTTGAGTATATTTGGTAGTTTGAGAGTTTGGAACTTGTGACAGTGGTTTAAGAAATTAATATATTCTCTGGGAGCTTATCTGGGAACATTGAAAATTCATGAACCTTCGATGCGGTTGGAAAGGTTATAGCTTATTATTGTGGCCTTGGGTATTATATGATCTTCTGAAGAATAGTCTCAGAGAGAAATTTTCCTACTATATTCTTTGCTATTTGCTGATCAAGCTGATTGAACTACATGACTATGGTGTTGACAGTAAATTATTCCTGACACTGGGGGTAGGACACCCCTCAGTATTGATGATAAATGCTTTTCAAGGTGGTACTTTATGAGATTCCTCTCTGTTTATAGGTTTTGTACCCCAAAAATTTGGTTATAATGTTGTGACTGGGCTGTTATGCATCCCATAACTGGATCATGTTAGAGCTTCACTCCTGCTCTTTCTTTCTTTTTTTCTATCTTTTTTCCTTTTGTAATATCTTTTTTCTTGCTGTCTTAGATGGAGGTTAATTATTTCATTTTGTATGTTATGGGATAGGCTTTGACTTATGGGAACACTTGCTGTTGCTTTTGAAGTTTTATGAAAATTCTGTTATAACTAATCTTGATGTGCTAAGATTCACTGTTCTCTTTTGACAGGTGTATACCATTTAGATATAGAAATTCAGATGAGACAGATGAAAATTCTGAAAAGGTGGTTGAGGTACTAATGATTAATTCAACTAGCGGACCAGGTCTTTTGTTTCCAAAGGTACAAAATTGTTTTTTGATTTGGGCATGTATTCTAGTTTGTACTTTCTTTTGGCTTTCCTTCCCCACTATTGCTGAGCTGTTGCTGGTCCATTCAGCTGTAGAATGCAGTTGCATTTATTTTTCCCTTTTAATAGACTATTATTGAGAGGAATGAATATCTAAAAGATACATAAAAGTCCTTGGTTATGTTGCAATGGCCAGTAACATGGACTGCATTCATCATTAGCCTTTGACTTGCAATTCTTGTTTCTTGCAGATTTTAACTAATTTTACTACCGTACTTTTGAAATTTCTGGTTAACATTTTTCACAGAATAGCTGATATACTAATAAGATGACTTCTACGGCAGCTTATTTTCCTTTTAGAGCCACAATAATAAACTGATGTAAGGCATAGGCTTTCAGTGTTTGGTCTATCACTGAAACTTTGGAAAGAATTGATTTCATCATTCTGTGTCTTTCATTCTTTAGGGATGATTAATTGTAGCAGTTTTCTAGAAGGATGATGAGTATGCTCCTTCTAATTGTTGGTTAGCTAGAGTCTAAATAGTTATTATGGGTTTTTCTTTCCGATCTTAGGGAGGCTGGGAGAATGATGAAACTGTTGAGGAGGCTGCGGTTAGGGAAGCTATTGAAGAAGCTGGAGTCCGAGGGGATTTAATGGTGAAAATATTCTACCTCGCTTTTATTTATGCATTTCCTTTTCTATTTTTTTGAATTTCCGAAGCCATTAAAATATTTGTAATATCAGTTAATTCCTAAATGTATAGATTTCTGCATATCATTCATATAATTAGCTTTTATTATACCATTAGCATTGTCAATACTATCATCATGAATCTTTTGGAGATACATTGGTGGTATTCTGGCTGAAGCATCTTGCAACTGCAAGAACACGTAGATTGTGATATATATATATATATATATATATAATTCATAATTCAGTAGAAATTATCACCTTTTCTATGATCATGCTCCCTTACTCCAAAGTCCGAGTTCCTAGCTTAATACAGTCGTGGGCTAGCAAAATGTGGAATTTAGGAAGATTAACTTTATCAAGCACATTGGTGTGAATATTTGACCACAAAATAGCGAATTGTTGCTTTTCCTAAATGAAATTCATAGGCTAATTCGGGGGTGGGATGATGAAGGAGGAAAGGGAAATGTAGTGTGTGGGGAAGAGGAGCAGTAAAGCTTGACTTTGGAGCGAACAACATATAAATTAAAAGGTTATCAAAAGATGGTTAGACATTGAATGTCTGTTAATCTTGCCCTCTTAGTTTCTTCATGTACAGTTATTTAACCTTTTCTAGGGTGTATATAAAATATGTTTGCCATTCTATCCTCTGTTCCTACCAGAAATAAGTTGCCTTTGTTATGCTACTGTTACAATAGTCAAGAAATGCCACACATTCAACTGAAGTTTTTTCTATACTGGATTTAATTTTGTGCACATTCTGCATAATGATTTCGGTCGTTATTAGGACTAGGCTACTGATGCTATGTGCTATCTAGCTCCGAGATATTATCCAAGTAATTGTTTACTAATGGTTTAACATAAGGCTTTTATCATCTCGCTGCCTGTATCACTTCTAGAATGTTGTTGCCTTAATCTGTTGATATATAGACAGCTCTGAAGGACCAACGTTTTTGTGTTACTGGGTTCAGGATTTCTTAGGATATTATCATTTTAAGAGCAAAACCCATCAAGACGAATTCAGCCCAGAAGGTCTATGTAAAGCTGCAATGTTTGCTTTGTTCGTCAAGGAGGAGTTAGAATTGTGGCCAGAGCAGAGCACCCGAACGAGAAGTTGGCTAACCATACCAGAAGCAGTTGAGAGTTGCAGGCATGCATGGATGAAAGAGGCCTTAGAGGATGGCTTCTGTAAGTGGCTTGCAGAAAGAGAGTGAGTTCAGGGAAGAAGTTCCCATCCCCAGCCAAAATTTAACTTAATGTGTGTGCATAAAGCAAAAGTTAGACATGCACACACACTAGCAAAACATTTGCCTGCTATCTGTCTGGGCCTCTTTTTTTCTTTTTATAAGTGGTAGACATTGGTGTTTGTGATTACATAGTTACTGTTTCTTATATCATTGAGTATGTTTCTGACCTCTGATACATTTTAATTCAGAGGATAGTCCAAAATTGTCATATTATGCAATGTCTTTTGCTAACCCCCCTTGTTAGATTTTAGTTTTGCACTACTATTTTGCAATTTCAACCATCTTCATTCTTCCAATTGCTTGAAATACAAAAGAGAAAGAAAGCAGAAAAGATCAATGTCTTTCTTCTTCCCCCTTTTTACCCCATTGTATGTATATTTCCTCCTGTTGGTTGTCTCCCATGGAATGCTTAGTTCTTCTTCTGTGAATTACAGGTGAAACCTCTATTGTGTCCAATTTAAAAAGACCCCTCACCTAATAAAACTTACTAAACTTTGGTGGGAAACTCGGATTCTCTTTAATAATTGAGCCCTATGACTAAAGGTTCTCTCCAACTTTAAACATTCAAAACCTTGAGTTATCATTACCATTTTAAATTTTAAAGAAAGAAAATATACCCAAAAGCAAAACAGAAAAAGGCATTAGAAAAGTGTTGAACTTTCTATCAGAATGGCAACATAATTAAGAATAGTACTTACACATTAGTGTCAATTATTTGTCTTGATGTCTATTGAGTAAATTCTAGGTTCGATTCCGAATTGAATGGAATCATATACAACGAGCTTGTAATTATTAATAGCAGACTCCATAATTTGTTGCTTGAAATCTAACCCCAACCGTATCCAATCCAATCCTCCTGCATTTCATTGTAGTCATGCTATCAAAGATAATTTTTTATAGGTAGTTAGCTACAATTAATCTTACGCGGTAAAGATAAAAGTTACTACATTTTTATCCAGTAGGTTTAAATTGCTATTACTAACCTTATGGCTTCAATTATAGGTACTTTTCATCACACTGTAGTCAAAAGCATTACAATTAAGAATCTTACCATTTGATCACCGAAACTAGTCTCACAAGTTTACCAAACGAACCAATAATATAAAATAGGGGGAAATGGGAGATTTTGTGTGAAAATTATTGTGTATTCTGCATGTGAGGGAGGGGATGAATCATGGAGCTTCTGATTATTCGTTTGAAATTGTGTGGCAAAATATAACACTACTGAAAAAGAAATTTGGCAAGAAAGTCTGGCATGATTTTAGCAGTAGCCTAGGCAAGTCTCATATTTGACAGTGGTGAGGTCGGAAATCAGCAAAAGGTTGCAACGATCCTCATTCCTAATCGTCTGCTGCTAAGTCTTGATGACAACATGATGATATATATTATTTAAACTGAGTAAATCCCAAACTGATTAAAAAGGTATTTTCTATAATTAAATCCCAAACTGTTTAATTTGTACAAAATAACATAAAATGACCACCATATTCATCTAAATATATACCTCAGCAGCTTATCTACTACCAACATCATCTATGAGATACAAAGGCCTATAGCTACCTTTTTTTTTCGCTTGGCTGCTCTTGTATTTTTCCTATAATTAACAGTGAGGCAAGCCAGTTTCTTCTCATGCTCTATATCCATCTCTGTACTTATTAACAACAAATAATCATGTAATTGAATCGCCCACCGCTTTCAGGATAGAGTTTCGAGCAAGTATGTCTACACAATGCAGTGGAAACGAACCTCCCCTGCTACTCCAATCGAGCTGAGAGGCTTAACCCTGAAGTCCCCCGCGCTTCAGGAATGAGCTCAATTAACAAAATGCAAGGCGACGGGCTCATTATCCAGAAGAGCTGCCATCAAGAACAATATCAGCAGGATCCCCAAGCCATGGTCTCCCTTCCCTCCACTGAAACTTAATCCTTAATTTCCCATTTGCATCAACTCCAACCACCTCCCCCTTGCTCGCGTGAGTCTCCATTCCCCAACCCCACCTAGGCGTCACAAGCCCCTCTCGGATCCTCACCTTGTCCCCTACTTTGAATGGCCTAACCCATTCCATCTCCGACGCTTTACAAAGCCACAGCCTTTCCATAAAGCAGAATGCCACCCATAAGTCTCCATTTTCCATTCGATGCACTACCCCAATGCTCGAATGCGTTACCTCTCCCCAATGGTGAGTTGGGGTGGAAACTGATGACCTAACCCTGACCCAGTCTCCAATGCAAAGTTCCTGTTCCTCCACCAGCTCCACTTCTGAAGGATCTAGCATCCAAGTTTTGGAGCCTACAGGAGTATATATTCTCAGCTTTCCATCCGCATCAATTGCTGCTATTGTTCCGACACTTGTATGGCTATGACCTGACCACCCAAATCTTGGCTGCTTCACTGAGAGCTTGACTCTAACCTTCTGCCCTACAATGAGTCTGTCCACTCTTTCAAGATCGGAAGTAGGCCCCAACCATCTTTCCTGCTCCCCACAAAATGCAACAAATGTGTTTCCATCCCATTCATCTCCTTCATACCCTATTCCTTGTACTACACCAACACTGCCAGGCCCAATTGATTTCCAGTTACTGGCAGTTTCTCTCAATTGCACCCACTCTCCCACTTCAAACATCTGCTCAATTTCAAGATCAGCAGGATCTCCTTTCCACATCCCTGGCAAACCAAAGAATGCAACTCTCACTTCCCCATCAGCATGAACACTAGTAATAATGCCCCGTGAATCAGGTTGAGTCCCTCTCCAGCCCCACCTTGGCTCAGCCAACCCAGCCCGAAAGCGAACATGTTGCCCAACTTTATAGCTTGGAACCTTTTCTACATCTGTGAAATGGGTACTCCACCTCCCTTTCCGGAAACAGCAAGCCAATTCTAAATATCCGGTATCCTGAACACTGTGCACTACTGCTAAACTCTCTTTCCCAATGGTATTCCAGTCATAACTTGGTCTAGTGCCAAGGCTCGGCTTTGAACGCACCCAATCACCAACTTCAAATCCTGAAAGTCTGTCTGCATCTCCAGGAGAAAGTTTCCACAGACTATGCCTGCCAGCAACCTTCACCTGCAGAGGACAAAGAAAACCAAACCATTACAGCATATATCAATAAATGAACAAGCAAATTGATAGAATAGTAAACACATAGTGAAACTGATGCATTCTGCCAATGACAATGACAAAAGAACATGACCAATATTTCCAAATGGAGACGGTAGAAAGTAAGGAAAGAGAAAAAAGTGAAAAAAAAGAGACCACAAAGATTGAAGGCTATCAAATAAAAGGAGACTAGGTTATTTTCTTCCAGATAAAATGAAGGAAAAAAAAAAAAAGTTGTGCTCAAAGATGAGCACATACTTACATTCAAAGCACCATCCATGTCAATTCGCACAATTTTTCCAACAGTTGCGGGAGTTTCATTTGACCATCCAAGTCGTGGCTGACTGACAGATGGCATTACATAAACCTCTTGTCCTACTTCAAAAGGAGGCACTTTCTCCACATCAGTGACAGAGCAACAAAATGGCTTGCTTCTGAAGCAGAAAGCGACACCCATATCGCCATCTTCCTCTAAGCTATGGATTATGCCAATACTGTTACGTGTAATGTCCTCCCATCCATATTTTGGAGAGGATACTGAAGCTTTTACTCTAACCCAATCGCCAACCTGCTTTAAATGAATATAAATAGAAGAAAATTCATTAAAATCTTAATGTGTTGGGCCCAAACCAAAAGAGCCCTCAACAAATAGTCCAATAACTACACGAATGGGACAGCTAATTACCTTGAAATCCTCGACCTTTTCCATGTCAGAGGGATCAGCCTGCCACGGGATAGGTCGATTTGGTATATCAATCATAAGAAGTCCATCAGTCTCTATCTCACTAATTCTTCCAACACTATGATGGGTCTCACCACCCCAAGCATATCGTGGTTCTGCAACAGATCGCTTCACACACACCCGGTCACCAATCTATAAAATCAAACAATAAATTACTTTTTATGAAGCACATGTTTCAATTGAAGAGGAAAAAAACAAAGTAGAGATAAACTTCATCAAACACTATGGATAAAGAAAGTTTGAAGTGTCTCATATACCCTGAATGGAGTAACAGGCTCAACCTCCTCTGGTTCACAATGCCAAGGATTCGGAAGATAGCTCAGGTCCAACAATAGACTACTATCTGGTCTAATACAATACACTATACCAATACTCCCAGGAGTCACAGATCCTAATCCATGCTTTGCAGTTGTAAGAGTTGGACGAATACGAACCCAATCCCCAACCTTGAATTCTTCAACTCTTTCCATTTCAGCAGGATCAGCTTTCCATCCTCTAGAAGCTCCAGGAAAGCCAACACGCAAAATCCCATCATCATCAACACATAAGACTGTTCCGATGCTATCACGTGATTGCCCACGCCAGCCAAATCTGAAGATGGAACAACTCTATTCGTTACACCAAACTAAAATGAAACTAGACAAAGTAGTATTAAATGATCAAGCCAATCAATTCACTCAAAGGATCAAATGCATGCAAAAGGCAGGAGTACAAGAGTACATTAGAAGTTTATTCCACAGGCTTCTAATGTATAGAATCAGCTCAATTGTGAGATCAAGAGCATAAATCACAGGAAAAGCCACGATTGGATCCTGTCTCCAACATAAACGTTGAAGAGACTGAGGAAGCATGAAACCTTTTCTCGCTTTTTTTTTTTTTTGTGTGTGTGACAGGTAACAAACAAATAGTAGATATACACCAAGAGGGTACCCAACCCACATATCTGCCAAACTATCTGTAGGATTTTAGCAGCCACCATGCAGACTAATTTTGTTATCATTTACTATTTAAGAAAAATATAAATGTAAGAATATAAGAGAGATATAGCACATAAACACAATGCCTACGACTTGAGATAAAGAAGTTAATGACTAAGAAATATATGCCATCATGCATTACCGTTTACCAGGGGAACATCTCCACCAATCTCCAGTAAGACATAGTACTAGTTTTGTGTTAAATGATGATAAAAAGATCACATATAATACCATCTACTTCAACAATAATACTCTATGCAGATTAAACATGCCATTTCCAAATTATTTAGATTACAGTTTTGGAACACTATAGAAAGCATGAAACTTCAAAGAGAACACCAAATTGTTGAGAGTTTTTGCTAAGTTCCATGCCAAGCAATAACTGGAAAAGCAAAGTTCTTAAGAGCCACCATGTTTCAGTCCTAGGATGTTTAAAGACCAAAATATGCAAAGAATTAAAAATTAAGCTCATCCAAACCTTGGCTCTTTGACATCATCTCTAAGCTTAACGTACTGCCCTCTATCCAGAGGAATCACTTTTACAACTTCATTTACCAATACACGAGCCTCTCCAGAACAAAATGACACAATAAGATTCTCCCTATCCACTACAGTTTGCACAAAGCCAACACTTTTATGCCGTGCACCTTGCCACCCATACGTAGGTGTAGTGATTCCTCTTCGGAACTTCACCCAATCACCCACGTCGAATCTGAATATGATCAACAATAAAGGAAGCCTCACTAAAAGTACACAATAAATAAAATATGTGAATAAAATGAACAATGATGTGTAAACCTTCTCCTTACATTGTAGGAGACAGATGAACACCCCTATTCATTAGTGCCTCCATTAGATCTTCAGAAATCCATTCACGGGGAAGTGCCTCCAAAAAGTCACGTAATGTCTTACCACTGTCATCATTTGTATTGACACTGTATTAGTAACACAAAGATATAACACAGATTCTGCAGCATAAAATGTGCTGCCCAAAATCAAGAACCAAAGAAAAAGACATTGAATAATTTTATGGGGAAAAATGATAGTGATTAACTGGATCTGACCTGTGATTTCTAACTTCAACAGCAGCATCAGGATTTCGAAGCATTACAATAAGCCATTCTAGATTTTCACGTATCATTTTTGCCGTATCTGCTGCTATATGGAATGCATTATCACCTTCATCACCCTGGCAATGAGCAAAGACATAATGAATAAGCGGACTGCAACAAAGAAAAGATTGGCCCATCGATAATGTAACCTTGTTAAACATAAAAAGCATATTGGAAAAGCAATCACGATTTACAATTGATGAACTACTTGCTATATTTATTAAGCAACAATATGCATCATCTTATTTGAATTTTTTGGATTACGGTATTAAATACTTAAATATTCAGTACATGTTCTCCTTACTTTCAAACTGGTTGCTCTGAATTTTCCTAAAACAACCATGTTGGAGACATATCAAACACTAGAAAATGAACCATCATGGGACTATTACCTACCAAATGTAAGGGAAACTAAAACAAGTAGATGCATCAACGTCAAGCATGCAACCACGTTTGACAATCACTCAATAACAATATAAGTACAAGATGAATCCCCGCTAACTCCCCATGCTAGATATTAAGTTATTAACTGATAGAACGGCTCAACTCAAAGGACCTTTGAGCCTGATTAAACCAAGACCACCACCCTTTTTGCTTCCTGTGGTTTTAAATTCTTTATGAACCTCAAAAAAGATAATAGTTCCAAACTATTTGAAACTGGTAACATGACATAGATTCTTGCCTTTTTAAATTTAAAACTTGGGTAGATCAAGTCATCTTCTTTGCAAGATGCCTGAATCAAGGGTTCTTCAATTAACAAAAAAATTTCTTTCCGTCTCAGCAAAACATTATAACAACTTATGATTGGCTCTTCTCTCAAATTAAAAATCTTAATTATATACCCCAAATTGACCGATAGGAACAGTAGTTATTTAAATAGCTGCTTGTTTCTGTACATAATGATCATGCATCAACAAACTATAGTTATTTAAATTGCTTAGCAAACGATTCTCTGCCTCACGGAGGTTTTGTCTTGCTCTCAAAGAAAAAGAGTTATCTGTCATAAATTAGATCAGACCATCTTGAGACCATGATAAACAGAAAAATAACTAATGTCAACCCCAAAAATCTACCAAAAACAAAGCACAAACTATTGATGCAACTGAAGCCTAGATCATGTAAGTAATGAATCTAAAATGTTTTTAACATCAGGTCTATATTCTAATTTAATTTATTTCAGATATTCTATACAAAGCATTCCATGGAAAAAAAAAATTGGTAATGGAGGAAAAAACCTGCAAATTACAATCTGCCCCTGCCGATAAAAGCAACCCAACACATGACGTTGCCCCTCTGGCCAAAGCTACATGTAGTGGTGTTGTATTGTGCACATTTCTGATGTTAACATCCACTCCAGCATCAAGAATTATCTGCTCACCACTTTGCAATTAGAACTTGTACAAGTCTTTGAAATTTGCAATATAGAAAAGAAGAGAATAATCAAGTGCTCCTCATAGGAAGTCATGTAGCTTACTTTTACCAATTCAACATCATTAGCCATAGCGGCAGTATGCAACGCTGTTCTCCCATGTTGAGCATCTTGGGCAGTGGGATCTGCCCCAGCTGCAAGTAATATTCGCACCAGTTCTCTACCCTCTACATGTAGTTTTATTAATGGATCAAATTAACACTGCTACATAATAAATGAATGTGGCTAAAAAGATGAACACAAAATGAAGCATGGTAACAAAGGTGGTTAAAGAGTCTAGTACATTCTCGTTTGCCAGAGACTACGATTAGGTTTAAGGACTTAGAGATAAACACACAAACACAATATCTAAGATAACCAGAGACTACGATTAGGTTTAAGGACTTGGAGATAAACACACAAACACAATATCTAAGATAACCAGAGAGACTGTGGATGGGATAACAGTGATGTAACGAGAAGAAGACTAAAATAAGAAAGGAGACGATGAAGAATATCTCACAAAATCTTCCTTGGCATCCATTTTTTTGCACCAAAGTGACGAAACAACAAGATATTTTATTTAACTAGTAAAAAAAAGTACAGGCTGAAAAGCTATGTATGTCCCTTGCTATGTGGCCATTACATATATCAAAAAGAGCCCTTGGCCTAAGGGCATGCTGCAATTGCTTAAACGACAATGAAGCTCTATTAGAAGCAGCTAAGGTAGCCAGATAGTCAGCTATACTATAAATTCCTTGGTATCCATGCTCAAATTAAACAAAACATTAAAAAAAATCCGTGAGAAACTAAGATCAAAAGGTAATATAGTATCCAATACTTTTCGGAACCAAGTAGGAAAAAGATAAAAAAGAAACCAGCTAGTGAACTAGTAAAAAACAAGCAGTCACAATAAGATAACTTCTATAGAATCTTAGCTGAAAAAGAAAATCACAGAGAAAATCATAGTATAATATATGGTCAGCATAGTAAGTTTATGCAGAAATTATGGTTCCATTCCTGGAGAACTAAATCCTATAACACCGTTTAACAGATTGAAAAAATAGATAAATAAATATAACTCATAACAAAGAGTAAAATCCAAAATTAGAGTCAAATGACCATATGAAATTCCATATTATGCCTTTTAGGGGAGTATAAATGTTATACCTAGATCTCTTTAGAAGTTCGTAGAAGATATTACAGCAGGGGTTATATAATGTTAGCCAACTTTAACTAGAGGAACTATGAAGAATAGCTAAAAAATGAAGAATGGACAAGAGAACTTCTAAGAGTGCAACGATTTACATAAAGAAGACAATCAAGAGTTTTGCGCTACCTATTTCATGATCTTTCTTTAGAGCAGCTGCCATGCACAAAGCAGTACCAACAGGACTGGGAGTATCGATCGCATCAGCAATTTCTTCTACAGATGCAACTTCCACCCACCTTTTGACAACAGCCACATTCCATGTTGCCACACACAAATGCAATGGTCTGATGAAAATGAATCAAGTGAAACGTTGAAGGACACAAACTTATCAAAGTCACTCATTGTAAAGAAAATGCGGTTATATGTGCAGACAGTAGACAGAGTAGATAGGCTGAAGTGAGTTAGTCGATTTCAAAATATTCCATTTAGCACTAAGGCAAATTAATGTTTACTACGCAAAAGAGAAGAGAGAGAGAGAATGAAAGGCAAGTAAAGTAAGATTTAACCAATAATCCAGGGTATAACAGGATAAAAAAATTACAAAAAAAAATTCTATTTTCTCAAGGAATCACTTTGAATATTTACATCTGGGTTGCAAAGTAATTTCTGTCTTCTCAAGCCCCATATCCTAAAACAAATCCCACAAGCCACTAGCTATTTATATAAAGTATCAATGAAGTAATATTTTAATCATGAGTAAACTTAAAATTTCTTTGCATCAAACAATAGATGACTTGTTTCATATACAGGCAACAAATTCTTGAATAGAACCTTGATGGCAATGCATGCATCTGTCTCTAAAATAAAAATGAGATTCTTCAATAATTGTCTGTCCTTGCATGAGTAGACTGTAAAAAGTATCAATGATGACCGATAAGTTCAAGGTTACTGCTTTTAAAAGTTGATCAAAAGATAGAGGCTGAGACTAATCAAACAGAAAAGATACCACTCAGCTGACCACTTTCATAGCTCAAAAAGGGAAAAAGATAATGACTTCGTATTTTAGTGTTCTATATTCCAATGGATAAAGAAATATAAAAACAAATAGCAACTAAGCTCTGGGGTGTGGAGCAGCATATTACTTACGTCAGATTTTTTGAATTCGAAACAGCCATTGATCTACAGCCTCCATTTTCCAATATGACAAGAGCACAGTCTGTATATTTCTTAGAAACAGCTCTATGAAGTACAGATTCACCTTCATCATCCACGGCATTAGGGTCAGCTCCCGCCAATAACAACTCCTGTTAGCCATTTAGAGACATAGACTGAGAACTCAGAGAGGAGGGGGGGGGGGGGGGGGGGGACGGGGGGGGCAAAAAAAAAAAAACCATATGCATCTGATTGACCGAAGACCTACACGCATGCAGTCAGGTTGACCATGATAGGCACAAACATGAGCAACAGACGGACCAAAGCCTTCTCTCAACCTGGATTGAACATCAGCACCTCTCCTAATAAGAGCCCTGACACATTCTGGGGATCCAGCTGCTAAAGCAAAAACAAGAGGGGGATCCCCGTCTCTATCCAAAACATCCACATCTGCTTCTGAGTACTCCAATATTGCCTCAACAAGTTCGGCACTACCACGTCTACAGGCCAAGTGGAGAGCTGTTTGCCCATCAGCATTGTGTGCTTCTAAAAGTGAAGAAATTGAGCTTCCATTATTTCTAGATGAAATCTTTGCAAGAAAATCTCTGCACAGACAAAGAAAAGAAGCATATGGAAAGTAAGATAAGAAACACAAGGGGTTCTTAAAAAAGAGAGCTAAAAACATGTCTGAAATGAGGTGACTAACCTCACACCACCCACATCTCCCTCAGAAACAAGACGATGCAGATGGCTAGGATTATCGGGTAAAACCTCCAATTCAGGTGCAACTTGAGGCTCCACTGCATTTGATCCATGAAAATTGACAAAGCCACTGCATTCGCCAAAAACTTTATCAAACACCGTGAACAAATTTAATCTTAACTGTCTCCCCGAACATGGACAAACACACACAAGCATAACCAACACTAAAAGCATCAGATATTTCTAAGGTTGGCATTAGCTTCTATTAAGGCATAACAGACAACAACAGAGGTTAGGCATGGGTAACAACCAAATATCTGTTCTTACTTGTCGGGACTTAAGGGAGGGCTGCGTGGTATCTCTTGCAAATGACGGAGAAATATTGCCAACATTGCATTAAATGTTGGCCTTTTTGATGGCTTGAACTGCAGGCAATCACCAATCATCTTCCACAATTCCCTAGGTAATCCAACACCTACTACACTTGCATATTGTGGAGGCAATTTCCGAGCCTTGATAACAGCTCGATAGATTTCATCTGCACTCAAACCAGCCCAACTGCATAAAGAATTTCAGCTTGTGTTAAAATTAATCCATTCAATTAATCAGAAAACAGATAGGGGAAAAGAAGATAAGAATATGTTGCTCCACATACGGTATGGAACCAGTGCACATTTCCACCAATGTACAACCAAAACTCCAGGCATCTGATTCTGCAGATATGCCTATTGCATCATCCCAGAACAGATTCAGTGACTTCTTCACTGGCTCCCATGCCTCTGGGGCAGTGTAGTGTGGGCTGAGCATTGCGCAATCCATGCATGAATGAATCTTTGAGGAATCACACTCTATTCGAGCTTTCCTACAAGCAGGTTTCTTCAGAATTGAAGCAAGTCCATAATCAGAAACAACGGCATGACCGCTTGCGTCCAAAAGAAGATTGGATGGTTTTATATTCATACAAACGACACCTGCTGCATGTAGTTCTGCCACCCCTCGTGCAATGTCAGCTCCATATCTACATTTGGCAAACACTCAACAGGTCACGCAAAAAACCACGGCTACGTGATAATAGCCAATTGTAAAGTATGTTAAATAAGCTAAAGACAGGTATAGATTTGGTAAAACAGAAAAAACTTGATGTGATTTTTATGCACCAAAACAATAGAATAAAATGGAAAACAGCCTCAATTTCCAAAAAGAAGTAATGTAAAAGTAAAATAAAGAAAATCATATTTATGCAGAAATGGAAAAGCAAATATAACTTGATATCTATCTAACTCAAATAGCAAAATTCATGAAATTTTATACATAGAAACATCAAGAGGATGGGAATGGAAAATGATAAATTGCCGCATATCTCTTTGTATGCACAATAATGCTGCACTTATTTTCTATAATTGGTTAAACTGTATACGTAAAAATTTATTCACCATATCTATACAAAGACTCCAATACTATCATATTATTGGTACACCTTACCATCTTCTTGAACTTTTTTGCACTTGCATTTCTTAGTAAAATTCAAATCAATGTGAACAATTTCTTTTTCCTGTTGGATTAACAATTTTATTTCTTCCATTCACATTTAATACTATTCCCTAGAAATAGGGTTATTTGCATTTTAAGTTAGTTCATAATTCAACATTCTAACCAGTTAAAACAATGCACACCAAGTTAAAGTTCTTCAAAATATTAAGAAAAGGACAGGTTTACTTCAGCCCAAACTCTAATCACTAATGGGAATGCATTCATCATCTCAGTACCTCCAGTTGGAGTGGGCAAGGGGAGGGTTCAAACTCACATGATCCCTTTCATATAAAATACTTAAAAGTGTAATATCATATACTGAAGAACTGTTCACAAAGTTGTCAAAAGACTTTCAAGAGATAAAGAGAAATAAATCTCCGACAATTATTATCGTATAACTGACAAGTATTAGTGGTGAGACATTAAGAGTCAAAGAAATATCTATACTTCAATCTGTTTACTTTCTAAACTGCCATCTGAAACTAGCATCTAGAGGTTGACCCCTTACAAAAGCCATAATGCTAGTCATACATCAATCCAATAATGGTAACAAATTATTCTTAACATAAAAGAGCAGAAAGCCAAACAATGAAGCTATTCCTGAGGTGTAGAACTACTGATAAATCCCCAGTTATATTTTGCAATCTCAAATGAAAATAGGCTTTGTTGTATTCTAGCTCCTCTCTTGCTCAGGAGTCGATTAATCAAGATCACATACACCAATAACATTCTTCTCCTTAAATCTATACATTACTTGAAAACATCCTTTTCCGCATCCTTGCAAAGGGAAGTAATCTATCGATGGCACAAAAAATTAAGCAAGACTTGGTTATTAACAACTTCTCAGATGCATAAAAATTCAGAATGTAACCAACTTGCAACAACTCCAAGCGGCATTAATCCATCCACATTAATATGGTAGCCATAGGCATTATCAAGTTGTTATCAGAAGTAACCTCTCAGATAATCAATCCACACTGATATGTTCAAGATGCACATGACTTGGCTACAAGTCTTTTGCAGATATGGAGTAGAATGTTCATACCAGATATTTAAGATTTTTAAGTGAAGGAAAATAGAAAAGTTAAATATGGGAGATGTCAAAGGTTACAACAGTCTATCCTATCCCCAATGGAAATACATCTATCACCCCACAATCATTCCAAGAAGTGTTCAAGTTCTGATCCATGCACATAAATGTCCAATGCAACAAAACTTTTAATCCAACCACTTCCTTAAAAATGACCATACCTTAACCTACTTCAGACAAAGCAACAGGAATTCACTACTTCTAATAAGTCACCTTTTAAAAGAAATCTAATAATAATACAACCCAAAATAGTGCAATACAACAGAATTCCCATGCATCAACAACAAAAAGAAAATATGCATAAAACATCATAATTTGCTCCATCTGCTAAAATCTACAAAAGCAATAATTCATTCTGAATAAGAGGAGCAAAATGCCTAACACCAAAGGCATACAGCACATTTTCCCCTGGTCTAAGAACAACCTATCAACCCTTATATACAATTTTTGGCTACGAGAGATGAAAAACAAATCAAAGCCAACAAATTAACAGCATTTCACACAATGAGCACCAAACAAAATATCATTAAACATAAAAAAAGGGTCAAATTTTGAAATAAAAACAAAACCTTAGAACTTGCTCCAAAGTAAGTCTCCCTTCATTGTTCAACATTGCGGATTGAACTGACCCGTGACACCTATCCATAACAACTCCCAAACTACCATCTTCCAACCTAAGAACTCCATGGAAAGTACATACATTCCTACACCACATTGATGCACGCCTCAAACTCTCAAGTTGACCTTGTACCCATTCCGCATCCATCCCTTCCATTGCCCCAACTTTCTTCACCGCCACCTTATGCTTGCACCGTCTTCCTCCTCTTCCGCCGTGGGCCCCACTAATCACCGCTGCCCAAGTTTCCACCCCTGCTCTCCCTCCTTTCCCTTCCCCTTTTCCCTCTATCCTCCTAATTAACCTCACTTCCGGATGAGCTGTCAGTTCGATCACCGGCCCACATCCGGCAGCAACGCCACCACCGGAGCTCGAAGCGTGGGACCCGCGATTAATCCGACCACCAGCTAAGTCATCGAAAAAATCCCCATTTTCACCATCCTCTCTCTCCTCGTCATCATCGTCTTCTTCTTCATCCGTATAATCGCAATCGAAATTGTTCCTCGAGTTCGACCCGGCTGAGTTTGGGTTCGAGTTGAGAAGAGCCAAAATCCCATAGTTCTTCTTCAAGGCCTGAACGGAGTTACCCACAAGGGACACGTGGCGGCACCGAGGACACGGCAGGGAAGTATCCGGTGAAGCAGAGAACATCCTAGAAAGACACTCCTTGCAAAACCCATGGCCGCATTGAAGCAACAACGGAACTCTCTCTTCCTCGTTGTACCGAGTTTGACAAACTGAACAATTCATTTCCTTTTTTTTCTCTCCTCCTTTATTTTCCCAGACTGGAAACGACTTTCCCAGAATCCAAACAGGGGGTTTCAGTAATATAGTATCAAACAAAAAAAGATCTCTTTATCAGAGCAGTCAAGAGGGAAGGGCAAATGGCAGATCCATTAAAAACAAAAAGCGAAGGTTTAAGAAGAGATCATAAAATTGATAAATGAAATAAATAAAAGGGAAAAGAAAAGAGAGAGAATTTGTAAAAGAAATGAAGAAAGAAAGGTTTTTTAGTGAGAGATGAGGGTTTTATTTATTAAAAGGAAGTAAAAGGATTTTCCTTTCTTTCTTTCTTTTCTTTTCTTTTTCTTTTTTCTAAGTGTAGTTTCTTTGGGATTTCTATGTATTTTCTTCTTTTTCCTTGTTGGGGTGTTTGGTTTTGGGCCTTTTGGTTTGGCTGCTGTCTGCTGCTGAAGCTGTTCTCACTTCGATGACTTTTTTTTTGAGTTTTCAGTTTTCTCTCACCAACCCGTTTCTTGCGCTTTGTTTACTTTTGTTTTGGTTTATCCTTTCAAGAAAACAAAACAAAAACAAGACTAGAGTTTGAGCTATGTTTGTATGTATGATAAAATTGTTGTAGGGGTAGTAAATTGTATTTTTATATGGACCTCTTTCTATTTGATATTTGATAGTCACATTGAACTCAGAATAATTCATAATCAATAGACATGAGGTATCAGTGTAAGTTGGTGTATTATTTATATTTATAGTATTATTATTTATATTTATTTATATCTTAAATACAATAATTCAAAAAAATTATTTACTTTGATTTTCTTAATGATAAGCTATACAATGGAAGATGGTGCTCTTTTATCGGTGAGTAATTTGTCCATATGACAAGTGACATCTATACATACAACTTTAATTCTCGTATTATTTACTAGGAGAGATTTAACACTTCACGATTTCAATTAGGAATATAATAGAAGCATGTCAACAGAACTCTGGGATAACCTTGTTACTTATTAGACCAAAAGCTATAACTCTTTACCTATCTCATAAACCTATAAGCATTCCTCCCAAATTGAACTCAGAAATATATATAACAAACAATAATAATTGAAGTGTGTAATGGAGGAAATAGGATTTCAAATCCAACAGAAGATTCAAATTCAACAGATAGATAGGATAAATCTCTACTTTGAATATTTTCCCTTATACTTAACTGTATATTTTCAAATGTAACTGATCTTTATCTTTAAGAAAAGCGTTGTACTATAAACACTACAATTCAATACAAAGAATACAGAATATTTTTTACCCAAATTACTTCTATTATCTTTATGGTATCAAGAGCTCAAAAACTCTAACGAGTCTCTTTTTCTTTTCCTGGATTTTTCTTCTTCCCACCCTCCTCCCGCTTTCTCTTTCTTCTCCTCAGACTTTAGTCTCACCATGTCTTCCGCAAATTCAGTTACATCAGCATCTAGCTCTCTTGTTTCCAGCCAGAATCTACCACTATTTACCATCAACGCTGCAGCACATCTTCCCATTAAGCTGACAACAACAAATTTTCCATCATGGAGGACTCAATTTTCAGTCTCTCTTGATAGGATTTGATTTGCTTGGTTATATAGATGGTTCGAAAGCATCTCCACCACAGCAAATACTGAAGACAGGAACCACTGATGAGATGATTCCTAATCCAGCCTTTGAGCATTGGCTCAGGCAAGATCGACTGTTACTTCATGGCATGATAGCCTCTTCAACAGAGACTGTTGTCTCTCATATTGCATCAACAACTTCTTCTCATGCTGCTTGGGAGAAACTGAACAAGCTTTATGCTAACAAGTCAAAGTCGAGGATGATGGCCTTGAGGGAAAAATTAACTGCACCAAGAGGCACCAAGTCTATATCTGAGTATTTTCAAACTCTGCGATGCATAGTTGATGAATTGGCGTTAATCAACACTGATATATCTGAGGATGAGCTAGTTATTCATGCTCTAAATGGTGTTGGCTCAGAATACAAGGAACTGGCAGTTGGTATTCGAGTTCGAGAGTCTTACATCTCGTTTGAGGAACTTATGGACAAGTTTGTCGATTATGAAGAGGCCTTGAAAAAGCAGCAAGGAAATTCCGATTTCAATATTCCCACTGCTCAGTATGCCAACAGAAATAATGCAAGGTGTTGGCAGCAAAGAAGAGGTAATTTTAGTCCCACTAATGCCTCGAATCAATATGTTTCCACTAAACAATATTCCAATGCAAATCCCACTGGCAAAAAAATAGTCTGTCAATTCTGTGAAAGGCCAGGACATTTAGCGAAAAGTTGCTACCAAATCAGGCCTAAAGGAACAAGTCCAGCTGCAAATGTAAGCACCACTCAATCTCCTGCAGGGTGGCTTGTTGACTCTGGTGCAAATCATCATGTCACCAACAGTGTTCAAAACCTTCAGTTTGCTCAAGATTATGATGGTCCAGATGATCTTCTTATTGGCGATGGCACAGGTCTCAAAATTTCTCACACTGGTTCAACTAAAATTACCCCTTCTACTCACCCTTTGTTATTAAATGATGTTCTTTGTGTCCCTCAATCCAAATCCAATCTACTTTCAGTTTCTAAACTCACTGAATCTAATGATGTTTCTGTTGAATTCTTTTCTAAAATTTTTTTTTGTGAAGGACTTGCACACAAAGGAGTCAGTGGCACACGGCCTGAATAGAGGAGGACTCTACTATTTTTCCAACAACAACCCACCCATATTTGAACCAAAAGCATTGGCATTGCTAGGCACTAAAACCGATCTGGAAACATGGCACCAGAGGCTCGGGCATCCCAATT
>AWWV01007966.1:0-34631 GCA_001974805.1 Corchorus capsularis
ATTTACACTGATGTTATGGGGTCCTGCAAGGATCACATCGGATCAAGGTTTAAATATTATGTGGCATTTGTTGACTTATTCACACGATACATTTGGTTTTATCCCATGAAGTTCAAATCTGAGGTCTATCTTTTGTTCCCAAAATTTAAAAGTCTTGCTGAGAACTATTTCAAAACAAAGATTGTCACAATTTTCTCAGATTGTGGAGGTGAATTTGAAAAACTCAAAGGTTTTTTCTCAGATCTTGGCATACAACATCTCCAAACACCTCCTCACACACCTCAACATAATGCAATTGTGGAAAGAAGACACAGATCGATTGTTGAAAAAGGTTTGACTCTCATGCATCATGCGTCTATGCCTCTAAAATACTGGCCTTATGCTTTTTCTACTGTTGTTTATCTTTTAAACAAAAAGCCAACTAAAGTTTTGGAAAATCGAAGTCCTTTTCAAAAGCTCTTCCAACAAGAACCAAATTTTGAAAAACTCAAAGTGTTTGGTTGTTTGTGTTACCCTTGGTTGAAACCTTATAATCAACACAAAATGGAGGCAAAGTCTAGACCGTGCGTTTTCATTGGTTATTCCAAAAATCAAAGTGCATATTTGTGTTTGGATTTATCAAGCAACAAAATTTTTATGTCAAGACATGTTATGTTTGATGAAACAAAACTGCCTTTTAAGAATTTTGCTGCAGGATAAACCATTGCCTATGGTGCCACTACTGAAACCTGGAATCCTGTCTTTGACACTGACATTATGCTTATTAGTCCCACTAATACTTCTTCTGCAGTTTCCCAAACTACATCCACTAGTGCCACTGAAAATGCCACTGCAATGATGCCACTAATCAATACAGAACCACTACAAATCCCTCAAGCTGAAACTCTGCAACAAACAGAATCTCCTCTGGCAACTAACACTGGTGACTTGGCTCTTGTGTGTGCAGGCTCATCACAAATAACAACAGAAACTGTTCCCCAACCAGGTAATCAATTTCACCGAACACATCCCATGAAAACTAGGTCTCAGAATAATATTTTCAAGCCAAAAATACTATATACTGCCACTAAACATCCTCTTCCAGAAACAGTTGAGCCAACTAGTGCTACTACTGCCATTAAAAATCCCCAGTAGAAGCAAGCAATGCTTGAAAAATTGGAGGCCTTGAACAGAAATGGAACATGGGATTTAGTACCAGCTCCAACAAACCGCACCATTGTCGGGTGCAAGTGGGTTTTCAGAATTAAAAGAAATGCAGATGGTTCTATAGCTCGCTACAAAGCTAGACTTGTAGCCAAAGGGTTTACACAACGACCAGAGGTTGATTTTATAGAAACATTTAGCCCTGTGGTAAAACCTGTTACCATCGGATTGGTGATCTGCCTTGCTGTCACTAATGGTTGGCCTCTGCAGCAACTTGATTGAATAATGCCTCTGCAAGGTGACTTCAAGATGAGATTTACATGAAGCAACCTCCTGTTCTATATGACAAGCAACATCCAACCTTGGTTTGCAAGTTAAAGAAGGCAATCTATGACCTGAAACAGGCACCACGTGCCTGGTATTGTGCTCTGAGCAATTTTCTAATCTCTTCTGGTTTCAAGAATTCTGTTGCAGATACATCACTCTTCATATATAAGTCTAGTGATATACTTGCATATATGCTTGTATATGTTGATGATCTGATCTTGACAGGAAACAACAAAGAATTTCTTGCAACATTTACTCAGGCTCTGGCTTCAAAGTTTTCCATCAAAGATCTTGGCTGCCTGCATTACTTTCTGGGAATAGAGGTAACCAATACTGCCTCAGGTCTTTTCCTTTCTCAATCAAAATATATTGCTGATTTGTTGGAAAAGGCAAACATGACTGGAGCAAAGGAATGTAGCACTCCGTTGTCAACTTCGAATGTATTAACACTTAATGATGGCACTGCAAGTGTTGATGACACTGAATTCCGAAAGATCATTGGTTCTCTTCAGTATCTGACACTTACCAGGCCAGACATTTGCTATGCAGTGAACAAGCTCTCACAGTTCATGCATAAGCCCACAACACTGCATCTTCAAGCTCTCAAACGTGTCTTGAGATATCTTAAAGGAACTATGTTACATGGTTTTCACATCAAAAGAGCAACCAAGCCTACACTTACTGCCTACACCGACTCAGATTGGGCAGGAAATCAACATCTGCATACATTCTTTATCTTGGCAACAGTCCAATTTCATGGTGTTCCAAAAAGCAGAAAACAGTGGCAAGATCTTCTACCGAGGCTGAGTATAGAGCCATTGCCTCTTGTGTCTCTGAGCTTACTTGGATTGAATCACTTCTTCATGAACTACATGTCACTTTACCTGAAGATCCACTTGTTCTTTGTGATAATCTAAGTGCCATTTATACCTGTGTTAATCCTGTTTTTCACACCAGAATGAAGCACTTGGCACTAGACTATTTTTTTGTTCTAGAAAAAGTGAAGGAAGGTCAACTTCGAGTGCAACACATCTCCATAATAGACCAACTTGCAAATGTTCTCACTAAGACGTTGTCCAAAGATAGATTCCTCACACTAATGTCCAAGATTGGTGTCACTAATGGCTCCACCATCTTGCGGGGGAGTAATGGAGGAAATAGGATTTCAAATCCAACAGAAGATTCAAATTCAACAGATAGATAGGATAAATCTCTACTTTGAATATTTTCTCTTATACTTAGCTGTATATTTTCAAATGTAACTGATCCTTATCTTTAAGGAAAGCCTTGTACTATAAATACTACAATTCAATACAAAGAATATAGAATACTTTTTACCCAAATTACTTCTGTTATCTCAAACCTTTAGTGTGGATTACCAAAAAACCAATAAGGACTCTCACCATATTCAATTGGGGTACTATTTGCATGGTTTTTTGGTCTTTTTGTCCTTGGTTTTTTTGTGATTTCGTTGAACTCTTAACGATGATACAGGCATTCCATTTATTTTTTGCCCCTAGGGTTTGGCTTTTATGTCACAACTTTTGAAATTTTGACTCTTCCACCACTTTTTATGACATAAAATATTGAAATTTAGACTATTTCACTTAGGGTTTAATATTGTTTTGGGGCATTTTTTTATCTCACTTATGGTTTATATATCATGTATTTTATCTCACTTAGGGTTTAGATTTCATGTCATGTCATTTTTTTGTCTCTCATAGTCTTTTTTCTTTATTTGAAATTTTGACTCTTCCACCACTTTTTATGACATAGAATGTTGAAATTTAGACTATCTCACTTAGGGTTTAATATAGTTTTGGGGCATTTCTTTATCTCACTTAGGGTTTATATATCATGTATTTTATCTCATTTAGGGTTTAGATTTCATGTCATGTCATTTTTTTTGTCTCTCATAGCTTTTTTTTCTTAAAAATTTCATTAGGGTTTAGATTAAATCAAGCCCAAAGAATAATTTAATATCACATTATCACATTCCTAAATTTATATATATTAGAGATGTGCCTATCTATTACTTATTGTTGATTTAAATTATAGTCCATTTGATTTAGAATTTGCGATCTTTTCTGGAAAAAAAAAATTTACGATCTTAATTTAGATTTAATTGTTGATTTAAATATTCTCTTTTATTTGCAAGTATTTAGATGTTTAAACTCTATTCTTTTTGTTTGACCTTTAATCATAGTTGTTCAATTATACTATGTTATTATATGAAATATATGAAATCTATAGATCTAAATATATCCAAATTATTGTCAAAAAAATATATCCAAATTAATGACATTAACCATTTCACAAATATGACATTTATAATTCAATTATCTAGGCATCAATTCCTAATTCTCTTGCTTACAATCTATTAATACAGATTCTTCGACAACTTTTAAGAACCCGCTGCGAAGCGCGAGTGACAAACCTAGTAATATTAAAGCCTTGAAGGAGTATGCATTAATACAAAATCAACCAATTTAAGCTATTCACTATTTTGTATGTAGAATTGTTTTAACTTTTGAGGTCTAGACCTAGATTTGGCACCTTACATACATAGGGATGTTTGTGTATGATTTTATAAAGACTTAATGAGTAAAAAGGCTTCTGAACTTACATCGAACCGTCAAATCAACCCCTGAACTTTTATTTTGGCCAAATAAGCCCTGTTGTCAAGGTTAAATGCTCAAATAAGGACTAAACGTTTTAAGATTTTCTCAAATAAGGATCAAAATACATAATTCCAACAAATTAGAATACATACTTAGCAAATTTTTACAAATTAGGGAATCCTTAAATGAAAACTAATGCTTCTCATGCATACACGTTAAATTTGATAGAAAAATGATATTATCATGTTAATTAAAAATCAAACCCTATTAATCAAAATCAATTCATTAAACGTAATAAGATATAAAATTATCGTGTGCTTTTCCATTTATATATATCTCACACACTAATATTAACTTATATTGTATCCAATTTGTAAAAAAAATATTTAAGTATGTTTTCTAATTTGTTGAAATTGTGTATTTTGATCCTTATTTGAGAAAATTTTGAAACATTTAGTCCTTATTTGAACATTTAGCCTTAGCAATAGGGCTTATTTGGACTTTTTAAGAGTTCAGGGGCTTATTTGGCTAAAATAAAAGTTTAAGTGCTTATTTGACGGTTTAGTGTAAGTTTAGAGGCATTTTTGCTCATTAAGCCATTTTATAAAAGATTTCTCATTTAAACAAATTACTCAATTTTGTGTTAATGATGTGTTGGATTTGTTTATTTAACGTTTTGTAAAGTGCTTTGATTGGTGAATGGGGGCTAGGCTGGACAATCATGGAGAAAGGGGTGCATGAACTAATAAATTTGGCTAAAAGGGTCAGGAGTGGGAGATTTTGTGATCAAATTAGAAAATTGGGGTTTCTAATAGTATTATCAACTTATCATGGCCATCAATTTAGAAATTTGGGGTTTCTAATAGTATTATTATATATTATTATCTAAATTTCCTCCTCCTTTTTTCTTTTTTCTTTTCTAAGAAGTATTCTTATCTAGTCTAGTTTCTAAGTACTATACAAAATTATATATAAAAAAAAAATAAGTGAAAACTTGAAATGTTGTGTATGGACGTAGAAAAGTAAAATTAGATAGACTATATAGGTCACATTTGGGAGGCCGTTCATTTTGATGCCATCAAATGAACTCGACAGAGGTTTGAGGCTGCTTATGGAAGCGAGGTGTGAAAAAAAAATACGGTTTTATGCAGTTTATTGACTTACTGTAGTCATACTATCAAAGATAGTTTTCTATAAGAAGTAAAGCTACAATTTATCTTACGTGGTACTGGTATCTGGTAAGATAAAAGTTACATTTTCGTGTAGGTTTAAATTGCTATTACTATCAAAAAAAAAATTGCTATTACTAACCTTATGACTTTAGTTTAATCAAATCGTAGTCAAAATTCAAAAGCATTACAATTTACATTTAAGAATCTTACCATTCGATCACCGAAACTAGTCTCACAAGTCTACCAAACGAACCATCCATATATAAAATAGGGGGAATGGGAGATTTATTGTCCTCTTTTGAAGAAAATAGAATATATGAGGACCAAGTCAGACGAAGGAAATTGAAATATTCTTCACATGTGTTGAAATCATCGTAAATAAAAACCATTGAATCGTATTTTCCTAGTCAAATGAATGACAGTGTATTTTACTTTTAAAAAAATAATACTCGTACTCGTAATAAAAGTTATTGAATCTTGACTAGAAAATGGAAATTAGAATTAGAAAATCCGGACTATTAATTAAGGATGTAATGGGTTTATTTTTAAACTTAAAGACTCAATTATAAACTCACTTACTTACAAGTTACAAGCCCATTTTTCTTGACTTGGACCCTAACTAAAACTTGGGCTGCACCTTTGCTTAGGCTGAGCACTAGACTGAATTTGCTTAGGTGGCCCAATCGAATTTATTGGCTTCTTTGAGATTGTGTCTTGGGCTCTTGGGCCTAGTTTTCTTCTCAAATCTGATTAAAAGATTTTTTTTCCCTTTTTTTTTGTTATTACAAAAGAGAAAGACAAATAAATGAAAACTACACGCTAATCCTAAAACCCCAAGGAAATTCTATTCCGAGAATGAATATTAGAAATATAGAGCTAATCTCAAAATATTTAAATTGATCGGAATCATTATCATAACTCGATTTTATTAAAGCGTTTACGTAAAATTTTTTTCTTTTGAAGTGTATCGAATGTGATGAATCTCTATCTCTCCATTTGATAATATCACCATTTAAGCTACCACGATGATGTAGATCGATCCATGTACATGCCTTCGAAATAAGAGTAGATGAGTTTATCGGGAAAAAAAATCACAAAACAAAAATAATAAACAAAGATAAAAATGAAAAAAAGTAATGAGCAACATGACTGCATGTTTCCCATCTCACTATTACCACCTAAGCTAAGTTCAAGCGGTCTAAATGGTTTTCTTGATCATACCTAGCTAATTATTTGCAAGAGTAACTAGAGTAATAACAATTTTAATTAGTGCCCAAATATATAATATAATCATAATACTTTAATATTAATGTAAGTGGCACATCATAGATTGGTATATATTTTCTAACTCGCCTTTGATGAGTAAGCAATCTGCAACGATTATATTGACTTTGTTGTTTTTATCCACTTCAAGTCTTCAACCACCAAATAACCAACATTTAGTTATTTTTATCCTCTATTTCCATATTCTTTTTTGGTACAATCTCTATTTCCATCGTACTATAGTTTTCTAAAATTTACAGGTTGAAATGAACAATATCTTTTTGACACATAGAAGAAGGGAAAATTGCCAACATGAAAACTAATGTATTAGCTATCATTAGGGGAAAAATCAAATTTTTAATAGAAATAGTACAGAAACTAATGAAAACAACAAAACTACAAGGAAATAATTGTTTTCTTATTTTATAAAATTAAACTCTCAACTAAATAACATGAATTACTTCCGATGCATATATAATATATATGTAGCTATATATATAGGGTAAGACTATATTATATATATATAACATATATATTTACATATTATACTTATAATAATAAATCAAATTAATTAAGCTAATTAGTTAAATTAAAGCTTCTAATAGCATCATCAAATTGAGAAGCATCTTGAAACAAATTTGAAGTGAACATCCCCAAGAAACTCCCTTCGGACATAAGTCCATCATCAAATGGCTCAAACGGAGATTGATGATGGTTGGAAGAATTTGTCATAGGCAATCCGATATCCCGATCGTCGACAACCCTTGTAACCTCCGAATTGGCCGGAGAATTCTCGGTGCTGCTGCCGTCACTGTCCATGAACCGTAAGGCAACGTCGGAGTCTTTTCCGGTGAGTTCTTGCACCAAAGCTCGGAACTCCGAGGCACATGTCTTAAACTTCATGGGACTTGAAATGTAAACAACTTTGAAATCTTTTTTCGAATTGCTTCGTCTCGAGTTCTTCTTGTGACTAGTTTTCATTTGTCGAACTCCTAGTACATCCATGGGAAAAGGAATAAAATCGATGAAACGAAATGATTAGAGAGTATTTCAAGTGTTTTTTTTTTTTTGGTGAAAGTTCAAGTGTTTGTAACATATGAAATTTGATGAAGTTATATGGGAAATATTAAAGTAAGGTTTTGGGGTTTATATAAGCTTAGGAAAATGGGATTTTTCTTTGGAACCTTAGGTGATTTCGTGGAAGGAGAGGAAGATTAGAAAAAAATTGCCCAAAGTGTTGTTTAATAATGATAAAGGAAAAGGAAGGTTACAAGAAAAGAAGGGAAGAGAAAATAATAAACAAACGACAGAAGATTCTTTTGATGAGATACTTAAATGACCCGTAAGCCTTTGAGAGATAAATTTTTGTGAAAAGCCAAAAAGGTGTAAGGCTAAAAACGTTAGCCAAGCTTTGAAAATGACATTTTTTTGTTCATTGTTACTAGAGAGGGAAATGGATAAAAGCACGTGCAGCAGACTCTTGTGACTATGAAAATGAAAACTTGGACTTTGGATTGATTGGGAATTAAGGAAAAAAAGTTTATTTGCTTTATGTGGCTAAAATTTATTGGTTGATGAAGAGGATCCTATTTTTTTTTCTTATTATTTTGTTTGTTTTTGCCCTTTTCCTTTGAATTATTATTATCGGTACCCTTTTAAAGTGGCTGCTTTGATGTGTCGACATGTTATTATCTTCAACTTGGGTCTCGTTTTTCCAATTTTGTCTTTGTTCCTTTCATGAAAGTTGCATTTGTGTCTAGAATTTGTGTGGATTATCGTAGTTGTCGAGAAACAAACGGTTATTCTTTTGTCCGTAAAGGTCAAGGTGATACTTATGATTTTTTTTTTTTTAGAAATAAACTTTTTGATTAATGATTTCTAAAAAAAAAACTTTTTGATTAATGAGATTGGATTACAAACGCACATGAAGACTCGTACACCGCTACATGATTAGTTACATTACCGAAATGCTAATCTATAAGCCAATAAATCCCAAATCCCTTAACAAATACAATTGAAATCTCATAATACATGCTCTTGAACGTAGAAACTAGAACTATACCTATATACAAACCAAATAAACAAACAAACAAATTACAAATTAAACTCACATTCCATGAGAGTTGAACCCAAGACCTCATGGTTCAGGTATGCCGAAACTAAGAATTCAGTACTCTACCACCATGCCAAATGCCCGATGACACTTATGATTTTTTTTAATTAATGGTTAATAAGATCTCGTAAAGATTTATGTTAATTTTTTTGAAATAAAATATTTATGTTAATTAATACCCTAAATTTGGTCTGATTGTACTTTTACTTTCGGTGGTTAGGATTTCAATTTCAATCTCTAATAGTCTCAAATACAAAAAAAAAAAAAAAAAATCACCTAAAATAATTTAGGTCACACTCTCTTCTCTCTTATTAAAGGTGATGCTATATGAAGGCGATGTATACATTTTTTTTTTGAAAAGCAGGATTTGAATATTTGAATATATCATACGGGGATATATACACTTACATACATGAGTGTAAGTTACACAATTCATTTATAACTTTTAGTAAAATTTGTATTTCACTAATATGGGTATTGAATTTTAAATTCTATTCACATAGATCATGACATGTATGTTAAATTTGAAGTTAACACATTTAATTGTACTAGTTTTAACTTTTACGTGCGATGCACGTGGCCCAACGTGTTTAAATGAAATATTCATATAAAATTATGATAACCTCTCTATTAAATTATGATAATTGCACTATTTTTTAGGATCCCATTATGAAATTTTGATAATCTTCCTATGAAATTTTAATAATGATACTATGGAATTTCGAGAATCTTTTTATAAATTTTTTTAAACCTTCTTATGAAATTCTGTTAACCTCCCTAAGGAATTTTGAAGACCTCAATATGAAATTTTGATAACTTCTCAATGAAATTTTGATAACCAACTGTTGCGCCAAAAATCTCTTGGAAGAGTTTCTGCGAAAACTACTTAATGACAGCATAGGGGCGTGCCAGTCAATTTGCTGAAATTGACAAAGAAAGCGTAAAGAACTAGATCTGGTGCAAACGCAGTAGATTAAAAAGATCAGAGCGATTTGTGGGGACTGGATCAAAGTCACACCGGAGCATTTAAATCATTGGAACCACTAGATTGACTTCCTAAAAGAGATAACTGAAACAGGGGGAAAAGAGCAATTTGATTGCTGTCTTTTCTAAAATAAACAAGAGATTGATGTTTTTACGTCTGGAGACGAGATTGAACAAAGGAAATTTGAAGAATGAGTAAGAACTCGCGATGAACAAGAGTAAAAAGGCGCGGAGCCAGAGAGAAAATAAGCACGGAGCTTGGTTTTTTGCACGGACCAAGTTGTGAAGTGTAGAACTTGATTTAAAACTCTGGAACTGGTTCCTTTATATAGGGGGCGGCATGGGCTTGAAAATCTGGTGGGCTTTACTTGCTAAGGAAGTCGAACTCTTCTGATTGATCGGAGGAAACTTCTAGGAAGTTGCAGTGAAGCTTCCCTCTCCTTCTGGTTGCTGCAGCAGGTGATAGGAGGGTGAGGAGAGGAGGATGAGGCGTCCCTCATGGTGATAGGCGACTTCCCTCCCATGGTACCAGGTATGATGAGGTACTAGGTAGCATGAGGTGCTGGATAACATCTACCGTATCAGGTGTAGTCTCTGTTGCCTCCTATGAGCTGATATCACTTGATTAGCTGAAAGGTGACCCTGGGTCATGGATTTAAGTACCTTGACCACGAAATCACTCATACTTAGCCATATCAAGCTCTTCAAATCATAAAAATATCTCCTAATTAAGAACTATGGCTAAACCGAGGTGATAAAGCCACTTTGTCCTTAACTGAAGAAGATGTAAAAGTTGCAGACGAGCTTGGATCGAGCTCAAACTTTACCAGTAGGGTTCGTGTATCAGCCATAGACCATGGTAAAAATCTTGGCTTGATCCGAGCCTTCCTTCATAATAAACCGAACCTCTCACCTCAAATTGTCCTTAAATGAAAAACTAGCATAAGTTTTTCATCTTAAGTCTGAATGAGCTGAAACTTTGTCAAGGGTCTTAGATTATCTCCAGGAGGCTATGGAAAAAATTCTAAGTAAAACCAAGCTCCCCTTGATGGTGAACTAGGTTTTTCTCAATGAGTTGTCCTTAAATGAAAAACTAGCATAAGTTTTTCATTCTAAGTCCAACAAAGCTGATTTTCCACCAGTAGACTTAGATTATCCCCATGAAGCTATGGGAACCGAACTATCTAGCATAGAGAAGTTGGTTTGACACCCCAAACTGCCCTTAACTGAAAAACTTGCATAAGTTTTTCATACGAAGTCTGTTTGAGATGAAATTTCACCAAGACGATCTACATATATCAAGGAAAATCATGGTAAAACCCCTTTTTAGAGCCGCAACTCCTAGCTAGCTCAATTGCTTTGACCTTGCCTTTTTGTCCTTAAATGAACAAAATGCAAATTTGCCTCCAGGGGGAGTACTACTAGCTGGACGGCTTGACCACTATACTAGGGTTGTCACGTATGAGGGGGGTGAGTGACAATATCTCACGCCTCCCTTAGTTCAGTGAGTGTTTCACTTGCTGATAATCTCTTACTCCCTGTCTCCTCAGTGCAAGGGGTGAGGAGGCTTCATCCTATGACTAGGGCGGCCTTCCCTGGGTATGGGAAAGACTTAGATTATTTTATTCCGTGGTATATCTCCCACCTGCATGGTCAGGTAGCATACAACTCCCTTCCTTACTCTCTGCCTGCACTATGAGGCTGCTGTATATAAGGAAGCTGCACCCTTGAGGCCTGTTACACCACATCCCATAGGTAGGGGCGGCATATTAGGAGTTAATAATAATTATTCCAAAAATAAGTACTATTAATTAATTTAATTATTAATTTTGGTCCTTATTTAATTAATTGCAAGATTTTCCTAATTCTGATAGAATCAGGGTGGTGCAGAAACTAAGTTTCATCAGGATTTCTGATTAAATCCTGACCACACATCTTAATCTACTTCATGCAAAGACCAATTTACCCTCAATTGTAAATTGAGGTATAAACACCAACACTAATGAGATGTTGATAACCTCCATATGATATATCGATAACCGCGTTATGAAAATTTAAAAACCTCCATATGAATTGTTAGTAATCATACTCTGAAATTTCGATAATCACACTATGAAATTGAGATAATCTCGTTATGAAATTTTGATAAATCTTCCTATAAAATTTTGATAAACCTGCCTATAAAATTTTGATAACTTTCTTATAAAATCTTGATAACTACAAATTTTGATAACCTCCCTATGATTTTTTGATAACCTCATTATGAAATTTTGTTAATCTCGCTATGAAATTTTGATCTACATACTATGAAATTTTGATAATCCTCTTATGAAATTTTGAAAACTAAACTATGAAATTTTGATAACCTTCATATGAAATTTTGATATCCTCCGTGAAATTTTGATATCCTCTCTGAAATTTTGATTATTCCATAATAAAAGTTTAATAAACTTCCTAATTTCGTAACCATACTATGAAATTTTGATAACCTCTCCAGAAATACCACTATGAAATTTTTGTAATCACATTTTGAAAATTTGATAACCTTTTTATGAAATTTTGATAACCTCTTTATAAAATTTTGTTGACCCCTCTATGAAATTCTGATAATCACATTACAGTAAAACTTCCATAAATTAATACTCGATAAATTAATAACCTCTCTAAAATAATATTTTACTCCGGTCCCGACTTGGGCCAGTTATAAAAATTAGTAATATCGATAATTAATAAGATAATAATTTTATAAAAACCCTTATATGTATATATAGTCCCATCAATATTATAAATTAATAATTCTCTAAAATTTACATATATAGTTATAGTACAATGAACATAAACATAAGTGACTTGTGTTAAATTTCATTTAATTAATCAATAGTTTGAACACTAAAAACAATATGAAGAATTAATACATATATGCATGTATATTGTATAGTTATATATTTATATAATCAATGAACATGTATTAAGTTTGTATATTTGTGCATTGAATGTATATTGTAAGTGTAATGAACAAAATTTCATTTATAACTAGTACAATGAACATGACTAGTATAAAATTTTATTTATGTATATTTGTTATATTTATAATCAAATTTATATTATGGAATAAAAAAAATCTCTTTAAATTAATATTTTATTAATTTATCGATTAATTAATAACTCTATAAATTAATAAATTTTCATGGTCCCAACCTCGCTTAGAAATTTTGATAACAACACTATGAAATTTGGATAATCTTCCTATAAATTTTGATAATCTGATCTCTATGAAATTTCGATAATCACTCTATGAGATTTGATAACCTTCTATCAAATTTTGGTACTTCTTATGAAATTGAGACTTTTATAACCTTCATATGAAATTTTGATAACCTTCCCATGAAATATTAGTAACCTCCTAATGAAATTTTGTTAACTACACTATGAAATTCTTATAACCTCGCTATGACATTTTGATAATCTCTTTGATAACATTTCTATAAAATTGTGATAATTAACCACCCTATGAAATTTCAATAACCAACATAAGAAATTTTAATAACCTGGTCCTATGAAATTTTGATAACCACGCTATGAAATTTTGGTAACCACACTATGGAATTTTGATAACCTCCTCATGAAATTATAATAACCATCTTATGAAATTTTGATAACCACATAGAGACAAGAAAATCAAAATCATAATATCACCTACTTTTCTAACTCAACAATTTCCAATTGAACAAAGTGAATGCAGCAAAACATTATATAACGAAGAGATGGAGCTTCACTAAGAATAGTATTGTATGTGTTAGTGTTAGTTTAATCTTTTTATTGACATTTAAAAATTGAAATTAAAAGTAAAATATTATATTCAAAAAATAATAGTAAAGGAAATTTGCATGTTCATCAACTAAAATCAATTTGACAAACTTATTATTCGGTCTAAATTGAAATTTTTAATTAATTTTAAAATAATAAAATTATACTAAATTTTAATAATGGAAAGTTAGAAATATATTTGGAAAAAATGGTGCAATCGGAAAACATAAAGTTTCCCATAACTTATAATTCGATCTAAATTGAAATTTTATAATTAATTTTTAAATAATAAATTTTAAAAATGTCAATTTAGAAATATAATTGAAAAAAAGGTACAATCGGAAAACATAAAATTTTTCATTATTTGTACTTTTATATATAATATAGATAGTTTTGGAGAAACTATTGATTTTGTCTCATTTCGGCCCATTAGGCTCGTTTGAGTCTATGAAGTCCAAATTGCCAAATCAGATGACTTGAAGTCTAAATCTGATATTTTAAGATCCAATTCGTTAATATGGAAGCCCAAAAAAAGAGTCCAAGCCCAAGTCCAATAAGTAATTATGATGCAATAATGATTCAGTCATGATGCAGTATTGTTAAATCCTATTGAAATGAGAACTTCACAAGAGCAGTTTTAGAAGAAAATTCATAACTTTTGATTCAGAATTCAGAAAATTGCAAATGAGGTACCGTTGGAAAGAGGATTCTGAGATGTACAACTTTTATGTATCTCGAGACCTAATTCTACCGTTTCGGTGGATGATTTTGCCCTTGTAATTTCTGGACATAATTGATCTTCTAAACCGACTTGGAGAATGTTTTGGATGAAAATTCAGATGCTAAAGTTGATGTGGGGCATCTCTATTGGCCACGTTGGATCCTAATTAATGAGGATAAAATAAATTTATATTATTTTAATAGTAAAATAATTAAATTATTATTTAATAATGGAAATTTAAAAATATATTTGAAAAAAATGGTACAATAGGAAAATGTAAAGTTTCCGCTTATTCGTATTTTATATATAGTATAGATAGTTATAAAGTCATGGCCTAATAAGATATATGATCTGAATATTCAAACTAATTGCCCACCAAAACAGACCAAAAAAAGACCCTATAGGAATGAGAAATTGGACCATCCAAAGCAAATGCCCATTGCACATTTGCTTCAGATTATCTAAACCCAAATAGGACGTTGGAGACAAAGACAACAAGCAAAATTAAATACAACGATTGGAAACAAAGACAAAAAGCAAAATTAAATACAACGATTGGAAACAAAAACAAAAGGCAAAATTAAATAGGACGTTGGAAACAAAAAGACAAATTGACTTTCTTATAATTTAATATACGAATTATATAATCTAATACTCTCTCCGATCCAGAATAAGTGTCACATTAGGAATATCACATATATTAAGACAATAATTAGTTCACCTTAAATTTAGTAAAAAAGTATTTTAAATGACCTAAACACCCCAACCTTTTTATTAATTATATTTATCTTCTCTCTCCCTAACTCCCCATTAATTAGGGCATATATGGCAAAAATACTACAAATTGTATTGGTTTCATAAGTGTGACACTTATTATGAAATAAAACAAAACTTGATTTGTGACACTTAAAATGGATTGGAGGGAGTAATTAATAATGGAATAATTTATGATTAAAAAATAATGGAATAATTAAAATATTATTTAGTAATGACAATTTAGAAATATGTTTTAAAAAAAGGTACAATTGGAAATATGTTTTAAAAATAAGGGTTAACATAAAGTTTCCCCTTATTCGTACTTTTTATATATAGTATAGATATAGATTATATTTTCCACCGTTAAATATATGTTGGAAATATTAAAATTTTTTGGAGTCTCAATCAATATGAATAAGATATCTGATTAACTTAAAATTTAACATGCATGATTCATATGAAAAGATTATTAAATTTGGTTTTGTAAAATACCACTCTAAAATTAAGTTATAAAATTGTGTAAAACAAATTTGTTTACGGTTATAAAATTATGTAAAACAAATTTGTTTATACTGTGTGTAAGTTGATCCCTCTCTAAAAACTTTTTTAATTAATGACCAATTTGGCGATGGGGTTGACTTAAAAGAATTAGTGTGCTGATTTCCTTGTAAGCTAGGTATTACGTGCTTTTCATCCTTTTGAAGCTTGGCCATCCTTGAAGAGCTCTTCTTCGACTTATGAATGAAGATTTGTTATCTGTTACAGTGTTACTTAATTTAAATCATCTCTGTTTAATATGATATGTTACACGGGTGTTTGGTTGGGATGGTAATCTCAGACCACCCCATTTGGTTTGCAGATCACCTATAGTGATCTTGGATGGTAATCTTAGATCATCCCGTTTGGTTGCACTTTTTTTTTGTGTGGTAAATTGGATTACCCCTGATCACCCCTTCAGGGGTGATTTGGATTACCACTCTAAACCCGGGTAATCTCAAATCACCAGTCATCTGAAGGGTGATCATAACCAAACGCCTTATGTATTAAAAAAATTGGCGACTTAGTTGGCGACAAAATTTTTTTTGAAAGGCAAGTTAATTTTATTGAATGTACCGGATAAGAATTGAGCCAAAAAGACTATCTACAGTAAGTTGCTATCATAATCAACATATCAAAATCAAACTCAACAACAGTGAAACAAACAACCACATACCAATACAAGTATATCCCCTTAACTTTAAAAAACACCACTAGTTGCAAATCATAATGAGACCCACGCAAAGCCAAGAAACAAGAAACATAGACCCTCCAGACCAAGACTGTAACCACATATACAGCAAATCTGAATCCTAGTTGAAACACGCATAAAAAAAAACCATCTCCAATTAACCACATACTCTTCTATCTTAACATCTCCCAGTGCCATTCGCAAAACTCCAAATCAGAGACAAAGTCATTAAAATTAAAGAAAAGTATGGTTCTCATCATCTCCAATGATTTAAATCTCTCCAAAATCAAGTTTTCATTACAATCAAAAGAGATTCCTAACATCTTCCCTACCTCCCAAGTAGCTTGAGCTTCCTTCATCAATAAACAGTTCCTATTTTCGAAATCACCATCAGTGAGCGAATCATTAGCTGCTTCCCCCAATTGATGCTTTGAACTCTTGGATTTAGACTTCTTCGACTTTTTCCTATCTAATTTCTTGCTACGCTTCTTAGTCTTTTCCAATAAGTCACTAAACCAATCTTCCTCTATCCACTCCTCAATATCCTCCAAGGTTCTGAACTTTCTAGTGTTCTCCACTTTATTCTTGACCGCCTCCTCAATGGGTGATTGAGAATTTACCTTCTTATCAAAACTATCGCCAACGATATCATTAGATACAACCATGTTCAGAGAGAGCCCACCACATTCCTTCATTCCATTCAAACATTTAGGCCCAATTAATTCCGAATTTGTCTTTGAAACTACCTCTTCAATTTCCTTCAAACAATGGCCGTTTGACATTTCTTGGGCCTCCATTCCTTCCCCAGCAAAGTCCCTTTTAGCAAAAAAAAAACAATCACTGGTTAATTGCGCATTCCCCTTCTCAACAGCAATCTCTACTGCTCCTTTGATATTTAAAGACTCAATATTCATAGTAGGATGAAAGGAATTTTCTGCTGCCTTCTCATCTCTGTCAACAACATTAGCTGGAGCAGAATTAAGGGTCTCCGAATTAATAATTTTTTCCACAATTTTGTTAGTTGGCGACAATTTTGTTAGATGTATCTATTTGTAGCACAAAACTCAACTTGAAGTTTTGTGCTACAAATAAATACATCTCGATGTGGGTTGGCGACTTAGTTTGTCTTCTTCAAGGAAATTGATCTAAGAATAAGATTCTTTCTTTCTTTTTGTCTTTATGCCTAGATCATTTGGTTGTTGAGGATAATGAACATTTCTTTAGCATATGAAAGTTTACGTACTTAGATTTAGCATTACAATTTACATGTGTGTGAGAGTATATAGTCTTTTAATACGATGGTCAAGTAGCATTTTTCAAATGGCTAGCAACGCGAGAGAGCTCTCGACGGAAGAGGAGGATAACGTGCAACGCAGCGCCAAGAAATTAAAGCTACTGATGGGGATCATGGATCTAAAGGGGTTTTGGGCGACCAAGGCTCTAAGGGGGCATCGGGCGATGGCAGCGAAAATCAGGCAGGTCCTAGGATGTTGTTCAGAGATGCTGTAATGGGTGAAAGGCAATCACAGGTGGCGAGGCACGATGAACTGGGCTCTTTGGAGTCGGATGAGGGGCTTATCCATGTCTCGACAATGGAGAATTGGCCTAAAATCACCCTATCTGAAAGATTTAAGAGCCATATACGGCGTCAATGGGAGCATACCCTCATTGTAAAATTGTTGGGCAAAACAATTTCCTACAATGTTCTGTATAATAGGCTCTACAAATTATGGAACCCTCAAGGCGACTTTGGTCTTGTCGATCTGGGCAGTGGCTTTTTTCTGGTTAAGCTTGGCAATCTCGAAGACTTAAAGTGCTTGATGAAGGTTCTTGGACGATTTTTGGCCATTATTTAACGATGCGACCATGGGAACCGGATATTAATCCGATTGCTGCAACCATTGACTTGACGGCGATTTGGGTAAGGTTCCCAGGATTACAGATAGAGTATTATCACCATAGGATTCTTATGGCGCTGGGGAATACAGTTGGAAAGGCAATTAAGGTGGATGCAAATACAAGGCTTGCTGCTAGGGGGAAGTTTGCTAGAGTTTGTGTGCAAGTTGATCTCAGCAAACCTCTGGTACCAAAGGTTTTCTTTGAAGGTCGGTGGCTACAAGTAGAGTACGAAGGTTTGAATCTAATTTGCTTTTGATGTGGTCGTTCAGGACACAAAGGTCACTGCCCTTATTTTCCCTCTGAGGAGGATTTAGGCAAGGAGGGTGAACGTGAGGAACCTATTGTTGCCGATAAACAGACTGATCAGAGGAAACAGATGGAGGCCGAGCAGAGGCGGCAGATGGAGGCAATAGCCAAAGATTATGGTCCATGGATGATTGCGCAATCTCGGAATAATCGGAAAGGTGCGAAATCAATTCCCAAAAATCAAGGAGGAAATCTCGGTAATGAGAATTTGCAGGGATCATGTTTTGCGGCTCTTGCCAATATGGAGAATCCAGATGAGGAAGGGCAGAAGGAATTCCAGGAAGTTTCGCGGGAACGAGAAAGGGATGTTAATTCTTGGGCCCAAGGGGCCCGTTAGTCAATGGGCAGTGTGGGTCGTAATGGGCAGAGCTGATAATAAGTCTTTGAGTCAGAATAGGCCTGTTAAAGTGGTACAAAAAAATAATGGTGAAGCTTCCAGGTCGGGACCTAATTCTGGGTATGGTAGTGCTATTCGTTCTAATAGAGAGTTTTCGAAGGAAGTGGTGCAGCAAATTCAGCAGGTTGATTCTGAGATGGATGGCGTGTCTGTCATGCCTAATAATCAAGTTAGTTTTTGTGGGGATATTATGGAAGAGGATGCTACGTTCAATCTTTTATCTCCATATGATAAGTCTCCCACTGATGTACGTGAGAGGAATCCCCCTGATGATGGAGGGCATGGCACTATAGTTGCGGAAACACAACTGGAGGATCAGGGCCTAATTACCACTAACCAAGTCCTTGATGGTAAGAACGTTATTATTCTGGATTCTGTTCAACCCAGAGAATGTGATAAACCGGGGACTACTTCTTATTTTAATGAATTTTCTGCTATGGAACAGTAGGGGTGCGGGTAATAAGAGTTTTTTGCGTAATGCTAAGGAGTTGATAGCTACACATAAACCTGTTATTTTTGCGGTTGTTGAGTCTCGAATTTCTGGAACCAAGGCGAGGAAGGTAGTAAGGAGGTTACGTTTTCCTAGGTATCATGTGGTAGACCCTGTTGGTTATGCGGGTGGAATTTGGGTGAATTGGGACGATGCCTTAGTTGATGTGGATGTTATTATTTCATCTCCTCAATTGGTACATGTCTCTGTGAAACCAAAAGATGACCCTGAATTTTTGTTGACTTTTGTTTATGCCAGCCCTAAACTTGAAGTTCGGAAATCACTTTGGCAAATAATAAAGTCTCTAGCACAAACTGTTAATTTGCCATGGCTTGTTCTAGGGGATTTTAATGAAGTAATGAATGCGACTGAAAAGTTTGGAGGGGTACCACCTTCTTTTACTCGTTGCAATCTTTTTTCTAGTATGATGGCTGCCTGTGGACTTATGGACCTGGGGTTTTCGGGACCTGCCTTCACATGGTGTAATAAACGGAATGGTTTCGCTAAAGTACAAGAAAGGTTAAATCGAGCTTTGGCAACCACTGCCTGGAGGCTTAGGTTTGCTGAGGCTGCTGTTGTTCATTTACCAAGGACTCATTCAGATCATTGTCCTGTATTATTATCTTGTGAACCTCGAGTTGCTATGGATAGAAGCAAACGTCCGTTTCGATTCCAGGCCATGTGGATATCTGAAGTAGGATTTAAGGAGATGTTTCAGAAGATTTGGGCTGAGAGTGATGGTGATTTCCTTGCGAAAGAGGAGCATTTAGAAGTGGCTTTAAAGGAACAGAATAAGTCCTATTTTGGCAACATTTTTTAGAAGAAGAAGGAATTACGTGCTCGAATAGGTGGCATTCAGCGTGCAATGGCTAATAACCGATCTCATCAACTGGAATTGTTAGAAGTGGACCTTATTAAGCAATATAATATGGTTCTTGAACAAGAAGAAATCCTTTGGGCACAAAAGTCTCGGGTGCAGTGGATCAAACATGGTGAGAGGAATACAAAATTCTTTCATCTTTCAACTATTTCTCGTAGAAGGAGGAATAAAGTTCTTATGTTGAAAGATTATGCTACTGGTGAGTGGATTTATGATCCGACACTTCTTAGGGTTATGGTGGTAGATTATTTTCAGAACTTGTATTCGGTGGAGACTACTGAAAGGGATGTCCTGGAACCTTTACCGCAGCCAAGGATATCAAATGAAGATAGTACCAGATTACAAAATTCTATCTCATTGCATGAGGTACGTAGAGCTCTGTTCCAAATGAAACCATGGAAGGTGCCAGGGGTGGATGGTTTCCATGCTGGTGTCTATCAAGAGTTTTGGGAGACTTTGGGGCCGGACTTGTTCCATATTGTACAAAAAGCTTTTACGACGGGTTCTTTTGATCAAAACTTGAATAAAACCTTACTGGTACTAATTCCAAAAGTTTCTACACCTGAATTTGTTAAACAATTTAGGCATATCAGCTTATGCACAGTGGCATAGAAGATTATTACGAAAGTCCTTGTTAATCGGATGCGCCCCTTGCTTAAGGACCTCATTAATCCGTTACAAACTAGCTTCATACCAGGGAGACATGCCTTAGATAGCATCTTCATTGCCTAGGAAATGGTACACACCATTCGTCGTTCCTCTAGTAAATTTGGGTTAATGGCTATTAAGATCGATATGGAGAAAGCTTATGATCGTGGGAGTTGGGATTTTTTGCGGGAGACTTTGATTTGTTTCGGCTTTCCTGAGAAATGGGTTAAGCTAATAATGTTTTGTGTGGAGAACACGTCTATGTCGGTGTTATGGAATGGTGAACAAACAGAATACTTCACCCCTGGTCGTGGCCTTCGATAAGGTGATCCTATCTCCCCATATTTGTTTGTCTTATGTATGGAGCGATTGGGTCATATGATTTTAAAGGAGGTTCGGAGTGGAGCGTGGAAGCTGATTACTTTGGGTAAAAGTGGGTTCTCAATCTCTCATCTTTCTTTGCAGACGACCTATTTCTGTTTGGTCGTGCAAATGAGAATCAAGCTCATGTAATGAGATGTGTGCTAGAGAAGTTTTGTGGTACCTCCGGAGCAAAGATCAGTTTGGAGAAATCACACCTTTTTATATCACTGAAAGCAGCTAATGGTCACAAACGAACGATGAGTCGGTCGTTGGGTATTACAGTTACAAATGACCTAGGGAAGTACTTGGGGGTACCTTTGATCCATGGCAGAATGAGTAAAGCGACATACCGAGAGCTCATTGACAAAATTAATGCCCGCTTGAGTGGATGGAAATCTAAAGTTCTCAGTATAGCTGGTCGTGCGACGTTGATAAGCTCGGTAACTTCTTCTATACCGATTTACACCATGCTAACGTCAAAGGTTCCAATTAGTTGTCGCAAGGAGATGGACATGTTAAATCGCCGCTTTTTATGGGGTGGTAGTGATACCAAAAAAGCTTTACATTTGGTGAGATGGGAGGAAGTTTTTAAACCAAAAAAAATATGCGGTCTTGGGCTGAGATCAATGGAAAACCATAATAAAGTGCTCCTACAGAAGACGACATGGCGGTTTCTTACTCAAAATGATAGTTTGTGGGTGCAATGTCTTAAGGCAAAATATAAAATTGTTGGCGATGTTTTTGAGTTTCTCAATGAAGTAGGCGGTAAGAAAATTACATGGTCATCGTCGTGGAAGGGATTATCCTAGGCTCTTTTATAACTCTCGACAGGATTAAAGAAAAGAGTGGGAAATGGCAATTCCACACGTTTTTGGGTGGATGAGTGGCTGGATATTCCTTTGCATGAGGCTATCTACCCTTTGCCCTCCTATGCTCAACCGAATGTTTTGGTTAGTGAATTTATTCAATTTCCTGGTGTTTGGAATGATGAGCTTTTTTTTGCGCAATTACCCATTGACTTAGCTGTACAGGTTTTGGGGTACCCTTTGCCCAAAGTTACTGGTATGGAAGATAGATATGTATGGGGTTATTCACCTAATGGCAAATTTAATATACTGAATGAGACTTGTGATGTGGAGAAATCATGTGAGTATGCCTGGATTTGGAAACTACCAGTTCCAGCTAGGTGGATTCTATTTTTGTGGTTAGTATGGAGAGAAAAGCTGGTGACAAATGCCCTTCGTTTCTCAAGAGGTTTATCTCCCGTCTCTTCTTGCTCGCAGTGTGGTTCTTTGGTGGAAGATACATTGCATGCTTTACGTGATTGTAATGAGGCACGAGCTATATGGGAACAACTCATACCATGGTCTAAACATATTTATTTTTTTGGATCAATACTCTCGGAGTGGCTGACAACGGGTTTAGATTTAAAAACAATGTCTGCTTGGGATGTGATTATATTCTCAACGGCCTTATGGAGGATTTGGACAAGGCGGTGTAATATGGTTTTCCAGGATGGTGACGAGGTTCCCAACACTGATCATACAATTGCAAATATTGTAGCTACGGCAAGAGAAATTCATGCTGCCATGCTAAAGTCTGCTAAGGGCCCTAAGCATGTTGACCCCATTGCTTGGCATCCCCCGACTCATACGGTTAAATTGAATACAGATGGGGGCAACTCGTGGGAATCCAGGAATCGTTGGGGCAGGTGGGGTTATTCGAAATTCTGCAGGTGATTGGCTAGTGGGTTTTATTGCGCACTTGGGAGTTTGTTCTAACATGGCTGCTGAACTACATGCTTTGAGGCTTGGCTTATCTTTGGCTTGGCAGGAGGGTTACCGCTCCATCATATGTGAAATTGATGCTAGGGCTATACTTGATCTTATTGACTCTGCTGATGTTGATTTCCATCCCTTGGGAGTGTTAATTATGGATATTAGAGAAATGCTACAATGGGACTGGCAGTGTACTTGTCAACATACCCTACGTGAAGGGACCTTTTGTGCCGATAAATTATCAAAAATGGGATGCGACTCCGAGACCGATTATGAAGTTTTTCACCATCCTCCTCCACAGGTCCTAGAGATCGTGAGAGTATATAGTCTAGAAATGAAAATTTGATACATTATATTATCATATATATATGTACTATATTTTATCACATGATCATCGATGAGTAAATTTTAAAATTTACAGTTTCAAAAAGGAAAAATTCACGAATGACTCTAGAAATAATAATTTTTGTTACTGTTTTTCTATTCTAGATTGTACAATATATCGAAAATTTTCCAACTTGTACTGGCAGGATCTAACGGGATATAAAAATCATTGAAGTTGTGATCATTTGGAAAACTTGCTGTAGAGACCCGGCCCAACCTACGAGGTATTGTCCGTTTTGGCTTAAAGGCCTCACGGATTTGCCCTTCCCAAAAGGCGTCTCACAAGTTTGGGTTGGATCTCTATATTTTAAACCACAATATATCACCACATCAGGAGGATGTGGGATCTTGGGGCGTCACAATCTACCCCCCTTATAGGCTTGTCGTCCCCGACAAGCCCACACAACACAATCACCAGGACCCACCGTGCGCCGGGATTCTAGAGGTGGCTCCCACCGCACTCCCATGGTGTAGCACTTAGCTCCCGTTACACGCCCGGTGAAAGCTCTGATACCAACTGTAGAGACCTGACCCAACCTACGAGGTATTGTCCGCTTTTGCCCAAAGGCCTCACGGATTTGCCCTTCCCAAAAGGCGCCTCACAAGTTTGGGTTGGATCTCTATATTTTAAACCACAATAGATTACCACATCATCCTGATGTGGGATCTTGGGGCGTCACACTTAGGATACATTTTTAATAATTCTGCAAGGAATAAGAGACTAATTTGAATAGATAAATAAACATATGCCATTCATATGGGCTCTTATAATTCAAGTAATAATCACGAGCATAAATTTAAACAAAGGTTTTAAATTTCTTTTTTGAAGTCAAGATTTTAAATTTGAGTCTTTACGTTTCCTTGAAAACAAGAAGATAGGGCAATTTTATTCATTTGGACGTAATTTAAGTGATTGGGATAGTTGAAATTTTGTGGGTCGTAATGTTTTTGTTATACTAAAAAAGTGTAATTTGGTAGAGACGAAAATGTTGATTATCTTTGCTAGTGCATTAAACATATAATTAACAATCATGATGTTTAATTGAGAATGTTATCATTATTTTCTTCACCATATAGATATTTTAGGGACCACAATATTTGGCATCATCATGTTCATATTGAGAATTTGGCTTATAAAATTTTGTAACAAAGATAAACTGAATCAAGAAGCAAGAATATAATTATAAAACACATCCGAAACATTTGGGTCAGTATTTGATATAAGATCCTTCATTGAAAATCAGAAAGTATAGAATTCAAATATTACCAAGACATTTTGGGTTAAGTGAAAGGAGTTCAATATCCCTTAAACAATGTCTTAGGTTAGAGTATTGTGAATAAAGAAAATATGTGTTATAAAAGTTTCCGAATGATGATTTTATAGACTCGAATCCGTGGGAGTTACCACGCAATCGAGATTAAATCACACATATAATCATATATTCAAGTGAATTTTACTTTATGGATGTAGTATTTTAAATGAATTTTTAGTTTCCAATGTGAAAATTTTTATTTATTAAGGTAGAAGTTTAAAATAAAGTTTCGTGTTAAATAAAATTTTCTTTTGTTCAATTAAGGATGCTAATAATTAAGATACGATTTTAACATGAAGTTTTGCCCTAAATAAATTTTTTATTTATTTTATGGGTAGATATGGACTTCTAAACATTGATTATGGTAGGGTTTTAGAATAAATATTTGTTTATATGTGTGATATAGCCTCGATTGCGTCGTAATTCCCAAGAACTTGAGTTTATAGGATCATCATTCAGAGTTTCCTCCCATTTAAAATCCGACGTGCCTCGACTCCGAACTAGTCGGGACCTAATATAATTATCGCGTACTTGAAGATTAGTACCAACACCCCCTGTTACATGATAACACTTTGCATGCAATTTTTTTAACAAAACATTGTGTGAGTAGCATAAACGAGGTCTATCACAAAGGACAAGGCAAGTCTTTAATTTATATTGATATTTGTGGATTTATAAATTTTGTTTATGATTTAAAAAAAAAAATTACAAATCACTTACCAATTAATGAGAGAGTTGTTGATTTTTTTTAATCACATTTGATATCCAGAGCTTTGGTCTGACTAATCCGAATCCGATCCGCGTCGCGCTCTTAATTTTGATGGGTGAATCTACTAACGGCGACAGCTGAGAGAGTTGTTGATAAGATTCGTATTTAGTATCTTTTGAGTCCTCAGGCTTGGGGTTCACGATTTACTCATCTCCTTCAGGAGTTGGATTTTCTACAAGTTTGAAATTCATATTATCTTAACTCCTTCGTTCCCCTTACCCCAATGTACCAAAAGAAACCTTGTATCTTTTTTCTTTTAAGGTTTAATTAAGATTATTTACTTGAAATTGATCCCTTTTGATTAAGGATGTACAAGGTTAAATCACTTATGAGGGAAAGAATTTATATTTTCACTTTTATCGAATGAGATAAATATCACTTATCATCTCGATCAATTACCTGTGAATAACCTAGTATCTTTTTCCATAGCAGTATAAAATTGAAAAAGTGAATTTATGGAACTTTCTAGACCTATTGACATTTCACATTTTTTTTTTCTTAATTATTCATGATGAAAAGGTAGACCAAATGTACCATTTTCCTCCCTCTCCTCTCCTTCCAATCTTCCTAGTTTTTTCCCAGGTTTCTGATTACTCCTCCTCCTTTCATTATTGTCAAGGGGGAGCAGGAGTCTTGGTTTTAAGTTTTTGTTTTTTTTTTATAATTTAGTTTCTTTTTGAAATAAATCACTCATATCTATAGATATGTTGGGTTTAAAAGTGTCAAAATCTTAGCTTGGTTTTAAGTCAAAGTTAGTTTCATTGAGTCGGTCTTTTCCCCTAATTTAAGGTAGATTGAATATTTCCAAAGAGTTTTGTTGCTTTTTTTTATAGGGAAAGAGTAATGATTTGTTTCATAATCAAGAAAAAACAACAATCCATAATAGAAACAACCACTCCAACCCGAAACAGAACAATAGAAGAAAGCCTAAAAAAAAAAAAAAAACCCATGTTACAACTTCAGTACATTACCACTAGATTATTATCTCTCTTGACACCTGCCTTAGCCAATCCATCTGTTCTTTTCTCTATTAATATGAAGAAGTAAGAACATTCCATGAAGTTAATTAATCTAGCCTTCAAGCTTTCAATTTGCATTATGATTCTCCTAAGTATCCAAGGACATGACTCCAGATTATTACTCCAATGAACCGCATTACTTGAAATCGTGATCAATCCCTTGCTGTTGTAATTGTCAAGAGCACAAAAAAAAAAGGAATGCTTTTTTGACAACTAAGAATTCAGCCTTATTTGAATTTCGCTTTCGTCAATGTGTTTGGAGAAGACAAGCTTGATATTACCACAATCATCTCTAAGGACTCCACCAATCCCAGCACTCCCGGGTTATTCTCGAGTTGAACCATTGACATTGAACTTCAAGTAACCTGATTGGGGTCGTTCCCATGTACCAAGATTCCTTTTATCCCTGCCGATTTCTTTAAACACTAGCATATAAGGAAATCTAACCAAGTCACTGTTGAACCAACCTTATCAGGCCATTTAGCATATAGCAATTCTAATTTTAACCAAGTCACTTATTTGTTAGATGTCCACCACCTTCCCATTGAAAATAACATCATTCCTCGCAAGCTACGCAGACCAAACCACTGCCAAAAAAGTCACCATCCACACTTTATTCTTACTTACAACATTCCAAGCATTGAACATGGTCTTAGGTTCTTTCGGTATAACCCAATTAAAACACCAAATGAAACAAAAATGAGACCAAATAATCCAAGTAACCCGACAATGGAGAAATAAATGAGAAATGGTTTGTTGCTCCTCACCACACAAAGAACAGGTCATAGCATCCTCACCTAAGCATCCCCTCACCATCAATTCATATTTCACAGCCACTCTTCCTTTCAAAAGCTGCCACAAGAAAACCTCCACTTTAGGAGGTGCTAAACCAGTCCACACCCCACTCAAAAAAAATTCTTTCTCCATATTGTTCATGGCAGCCATCTTATAAAATGATTTTGTCGAGAACACACCTGAAACATTATGGTTCCAAATGAGTTTATCTCTGAAATCCGAAATTACAGTATAATCCTCAATCAATTTGCATAAGTTCTCTTATTTTTGTACTCCCTCTGTCCCTTTTTATCTGTCGGCAATAACTGATTTGTACATACCAAGGAAAGTAGTTAAAGTAGTTTAATTAATAAATTTGAGAAGCTTTTTGACTTAGTTTCCTACATTACCACTACAATTAAGATTACATTTGTCCTCTTTTATTTTGTATTCAACCACATTCCAATTTTCCATACACTCTAAATGAGGTTAATTTTGGAAACAAGGTATTTTATGTCCAAAAAATGACAGATAAAAAGGGACAAGCAAAACCGACAGATAAAAAGGGACGGAGGGAGTATTTCCCAATTAAACAAGTACAAGTTATATTAGCCCGCGCTGGCACTACGAGCATTCTTTATTTTAGAGTGGTGCTTGATTAACTGATTGAATAAGGATATTAATATAATCAATTATATATGGGCCAAGAACATTTTTTGTTTTAGAGTGGTGCTTGATTGATTAATTGATTGAATTATATAAGGTTGTAGTAAAAATGCAATTTAAATGAATTAGTTTTAATTATGTCTTTGCCATAAATCTTTGTAAGCTAACTTTTTAGACATGCAAAATTAAGAAGGTCAAGAACATGTTTTTATTTGTAAGTAATAGAAAGTGCAAAGAGACAATAAAATATGCTGTTAATTGGATAATAATACTCACATTGAACAAAGGGTGGTTTTAATTCAGAAGGGGAAAAATAATGAACGGTTCATGGTGAAAGGATGGAGACGGAGAAGAAAGAGAAAAGAGATATGAAGGTGAAAACAGAGGGGAGTGATGGAAATGTTTGATTTTTGGCAAACCTGAAGATTGATCAGCACCGAGGAGTTGAAAGGAAGCAGCAACTGAGTTGGTGAGAGGAAAAAAGAAAACAGCGAGAGAAACATTAATTAAAAGTAATTAAGGGTTTAGGGTTTAGAAGTAATTAATTAAAAGTCTTAAACATTAATTAAAAACAATTAAGGAAGGGAAATGTGTAATTACAAAAAATGGTAGAAGGAAAAGGAATGAGGGAAACTCATAGAGGGGCTTTTTAGTCATCCAAAAAGTTAGAAAAGACCAAAAATAGTCAAAAAGTGGCACCACATAAATCCTCAATTTGGCATTTTAGTAATTTCCATGATAGTTAAAAATAATATATAGTATATTTCCATTTGCAAGTACCATCTTGTAATCTCCCAAACTCATTGTCATTCCCAACCTTGTTACAAGCCAAGGCATAGATTCTAGCTAGGAAAGAAATATTTAAGAATAACATTCTCAATCCACTGTTCAGTCCGGAAACTTACCATATCACCATTTCCCACCGATACACACATCCCCTCCCTAAGCATAGTATGTGCCATCTCATGAGAGAATAAAGGCTTAATAATTGTACTCCATAGAGTAGAGTTCCTCCTACATCCATATGGAATCAAGCCAACATTTTTTTTCTTCTACTCTTAGCATCAATGACCTTCCTCCACAAGTTGTTGTCTTCCTCATTAAACATCCAAATCTAATTATTGAGCAAGGCTTTATTTTTAAGTCTGAAGTCACCACCCCCAAACCTCCAAACTCTTTTGGCCGACACACTTGGGTCCAATCCACCCAATGAATTTTCCTTCGCTCCATCTCACCAGCCCATAATAATCTTCATTGAATTTTCTCAAGGACACTTTTCACTCTGGCTGGCATAGAAAAAAGAGACATATAATAAGAAGGAAGGTTAGTCAAAATTGACTTTATAAGAGTAACTCCGCCTCCAATTGAAAGGAACTTTCCTTTCCAAGTTGCCAATCTCCTCTGAAACTTCTCAATAATAGGTCTCCAAATCGCCTTCAAACTTGGATTAGCCCCAAGGCCTAAGTATTGGCAAGGCAATGCCTCCACCCTACAACCAATGATTTCAGCTCAACTAGCCAACATACTAGTATCCACTCCCACTCCACATAGTCTACTCTTGTTAAAATTAATCTTTAATCCTGAAATTAGTTGGAAACAACAGAGAACTCTCTTAATATAACAACTTGCTGCACATGATGCTCGCAAAGGAGTAAAGTATCATCTGCATACTGAAGTAAATCAATCTTGAGATCATTATCACCAACTTGAATTCCCCTGAAAAGATCACTATTTGTAGCCTTCCTCACCAAAACACTCAACAATTCCTCGACAATATTGAAAAGAAAGGGTGACAAAGCACACCCTTGTCTCAAGTCTCTTGCAATAGAGAATTGCCTTGTTGGTGACCCATTCACCAAAATGGAAGATTGATGATCCTATATACTCGAGTCCGTGGGAGTTTCCACACAATCGAGGCTAAATCACCCATATAATCATATATTCAAGTGAATTTTAGTTTATCGAGATAGTATTTTAAATGAATTTTAGTTTGAAATGTAAAATTTTTTATTTATTGAGCTAGAAGTTTAAAATAAAGTTTCGTACCAAATAAAATTTCCTTTTGTTCAATTAAGAACGTTAATAATTAAGATACGATTTTAACATGAAGTTTAACCCCAAATAAATTTTTTATTTATTTTATGGGTAGATATGGACTTCTAAACATTGATTTTGGTAGGGTTTTAAAATTAATATATGATTATTATATAAGTGATTTAGCCTCGATTGTGTGGTAACTCCCACAAACTCGAATCTATAGAATTATCACTTGAAATGGAGATGGATGGCGCAGAGACACAACACGTTATTCAATTTATCCATGCTCTCCAAAGCCCATCTTCACCATAGCGAATCGAAGAAAGTCCCAAACAACAGAATCGTATGCTTTTTTGAAGTCACTTTGAAGAATACACCACCTCTCCTTGACTTCTTAGCTTCATCAATTACTTCGTTAGCCACTAAGGAACAATCTAAGATTTGCCTTCCTTTGATAAAAGTAAATTGGCTGACACCCACTACTTCTTCAATAACATTGCTTAATCTTTTTGCTAATACCTTTGCCAAAATCTTTTATATACTGCCAATAAGAATAATCGGTCTATAATCAGACACTTTCAAAGGATTCTCACATTTAGGTACAAGTGTGATAAATGAAACATTGATTTTGCTATCAAAGCATTGAAGCTAATCAACACCTCTCCTTTGATCATTCCCCATAATTTCTTGAAAAAATTCAAATTAAATCCATCCGGACATGGCACCTTATTACCATCACTATTATCAATATCAATGACCTCCAAACTTCTTCCATCATAAATGGCCTTTGAAGCCGTTGTTTACTCTGCTCCGAAATAGTTGCCACTTCTCCTGCCAAGTCCCTCACTTTAATAACAACTTTTTTATTAAAATACTCTCCTTGATCTCTATCGGGTCTTCAACCACCCTATCTGGAAAAGACAAACTCTTTATTACATTGACTCTACCTCTTGTAGATGCAATCATATGGAAAAAACGAGTGTTTCATGTCCCCTGCTTGACTCCACTTTAGCCTAGACTTTTGTTGCCACTCCAACTCTTCTATACGATACACAGGGGCGGACTCAGGATTCTTGCTTTGGAGGGGCAATATAATCAAATACAATAATAATAAAAAAAATTAACAATGATTATAATTGAAGAATGTTAATGTCATAAATTTAATATATAAGTACTGAAATTGTTATAATATAAGGATTATTTTGTAAAATATTGTAGGGGCTAAATAAAAAATTCTCCATTTCACATTGAAATTCATGTCTTTAAAGATAATTTCATCAATTGGGGGGGCCAAATATAAAATTTTCTTATTTTACATGAAAACTTATAAGGACTAAATGAAAATTTTACCAACTTAGGGGGGGGGGCCATGGCCCCTGCCTGCTCCCCCCTAGGTACGCCCCTGACGATAGAGTTTCCAAAATTCCCCTTTTAAACTTAAGATCTCCCTTTTGAGTTCAACATTCTCAACGTTGTTACGCCACAAAATTTCCAACTCCCGAATTTCCTCCTCAATTTTTTGAATTATGAATTTATCACCTCTTGCACTTTGTTGCTGATAAAATATTTTTGTATAGAAGCGAAAGTGAGGGGTAATGGACATTTTAGAGACTTATGGAGAAGATTTCGAAACTCAAACTACTAAATATTCTGGGCAACTCAAATCGTAAAGCAAGATCTAAATCCAGATAATGAAGATTTATTTCAATCTATTGTAATATTTCATATTATCAATGTAATTTCATTTGTATAAATGAAAATTATACATTACACATTACACATATTCTAATAAAGCAAAATGTGAATGCTAACATTCTCTAACATTGAATAAAATTAAGTTCCATGACAAACAAGTTATTTTTTTAATTCCAAAATTGAGGTATATAGGGTTCGGGCCGGGACAGGTTGAGGCCAGGTTGGGATGAGGTAAACTTGTTGATTATGATATTCATGCTTGCCCAAGTGCGGTCCGGGCCGAAAACGGGCCTATATTTTTGTCAAAGGCCTATCTATATTCTTAAAGACATGATCAAGGCCATATAAGCCCATACATATATTTTTTTTTATAAATATAATAAGAGTTATCATTTGATACACCGTCAGTGTAGTTTTTGGACTCCACAAGCGGGTTCAATGATTGACAAGTACCCCATTTCAGAATTAATTAGATTTTTAATATTTCAATCTAGTGCCTAAGGAGACACATGTCACCCTTATAGACCCATGTGCAGCTTGCTAAACTCCACTGACGATGTCTTGAATAATTTTCCAAATAATAATTAAAATTTATTTGAAAAGAAAATTTAAAAATTAAAACACAAATAATCTAATAAAAATAAAATAAATATAAATAAGTTTTGATAAAAAAATTAGATTTTAGTAGAATATTTCATGTTTAAATTAAGGTATACATATAAATTGTTTAACATCATATATTATATTATATATATATATATAACTTATAATATATATATATATATATATATAATTTGGGCTGAGCCGAGTCGACTCTGGGCTTAAAACATTAAAACTAAGACCCGACCCATTTTTTAAATGTGCCTTCTCTTTTGTCCAATGCCAATATCGGGTCTAATTATATGCTTGTCCAAATTCTCCTAAATTTCGGACGAGCCTTCGGATTTGGACGAGTAACTCAACCCTTGGACAGGGTGTCTAATTCCAAATAGTCATACATGTAACAAAGTAGTGGTACTATTTTATTATTAAATTTTTCTTGAAAGGTAATATTGCTATTGCAATTGCTAGTACAATTACTTAAGAATAATAAGAATAAAGTTTGTTGCAATAATCTAATCTTAATGATGATTATGCTTTGGCATTTGATATGTGATAAGATTTTATTAAACTCAAAATGCTGACCAAGACTTTTTGTCCTTATTACCAGTTAAAGATAGAATAAAGTTTTTTTTTGGCCAAAAAAGAGGAAGATAGAATAAAGTTGGAAATATAGAAAGGTGAACTAATTTAGGATTGGCCAAAAAAAAACTAATTTAGGAATTACGTAGGAATATCCTTTTAGATTTTTTGGTGTGGCCGTTCAATTTCAATCTTTGTTTGTGAAAAATAAACTTAATGTCTTGTCAGTGTATATATACACCATTATTAAAGGGTGTTGCTAAACACCGTCCCATTTTTTACATTTTTGCCACTTTTGCCCTTTGCTTCATTTTCTAAGATTTCAAATTCTCTGAAAGGTTAAAGTTATTACAAACATATAATAGTCCGAGAACTCCGGAAATGCACGATAATGTGCCGTATTTTGATGATGATGTAAGAAAAATTGCAAAAAATTTTTTGACAAAAATTGCATATGCCGCCCCCTGGGGCGGCCATAAACCATGGTATGCCGCCCCCTAAGGCGGCATGAGCCATGGTTTGCCGTCCCGGAGGGTGGCACATGCAATTTTTGTATTAAAAAAAAACCGATGCCTCCCTAGGAGCGCGGCATGCCATGGACATTGCCTCCCTCCTGGGGCGGCATGCCGTGGCACATCTGCCCCAGGAGGATGGCACCGACAATAAATTTTATTTTTTTTTTACATAATTCTAAATCTACAAAATAACAACATATATTTCATAAAGATTTTCATACCAGTAAAGATTTTAGTTTGAAGGTTGTTTGGAGGTTTTAAAAGATTTAGAGTTAGAAAGTTGAAAAAATATGAACAAAGGGCAAAAGTGTAAAAAGTGGGGCGATGAATAGCAAAAAGGGGGCGGTGTTTAGCAATTCAGTTATTAAATTTATACATTAAAATTAGAACGGGCGGGTCGGGTTGGATTTGGGTTTGGTTTTTTGGGTTGGGTCAGTTTCGGGTTAAGAAATTTTCGGGTCATACTGGTTCGGGTAATTTTCGGTTTCGGGTTGGGATGGGTTTGGGTCGTTCAAATGTCGGGTCATTTGGGTTCGGGTCAATTATGGGTTGGGTCGTTTTTGGTTTCGGGTCATACGGTTCGGATAATTTCGAGTTTGAACCTCGGGTTTGGGTCTTTTCGGATTCGGGTCGTAACAATTCATTTTTTTCGGGTTGAATAGTCGAGTCATTTCGGGTTTCAAATTTGATTCGAGTCATTCAAGTTTGCGTTTTTTAAAGTTTAAATAAATTTTTATTTCTATTCTTATAATTTGGGATTAATAAAAGTTCTTTTCCATTTGTAGTTATAACATATTTTGATAAAATACTTATAAGAAATTTTATTAATATAACTGATTATTCCAATCTAAAAGATTTAAGTCTTAATTAATCAGTACAAATAAATATAGTATTTATATATTTAGGCCATGTATCTGATTTATACTAAATATACTATATATATAATATAATATAATAGACTTTCAAATCTAATTTATATTTTAAGCAATGTCTCTTTTGTTCATATCTTTAGGGAGGCAAACTTTTTTGTTGATTCCTTGGCCAAGTTTGGTGTCTCTAGAACATCAAACTTGATTGCTTGATTGTAATCTTTTACCTTATTATTAATAATATTTATTATTTTTCGAAAAAAAAAAACAAATATATATAGTATACATATATTATATAAGAATCAAAATTGAACAATAACTTGATCCAATGATCCTTGACTAATATATAAATTAAATATGTAAACTAAATTAACCGCAACATTTAAATTTTAAATTAACATAAATTAAATATGTAATGCATATGTTTTAACACTAATTTAAACTAATTAATGAAAATTAATTGTAAATTATTTCAAATTAAATCTAATTAAACATTAAATTAAACAAATTAT
>AWWV01007967.1:0-10584 GCA_001974805.1 Corchorus capsularis
TTGTCAATTTGGGCTTGCTTTTTAAGTTGGGCTTGGTATTTTGATATTTGGGCTTAGGGTCTTATGCTTAAAATTCAATCAATGTAGGTTCTTAAATTAAATAAATTTTGGACTTAGGAATTAAATAGGTTTCATGTGCATTCATATTTATCTTTAATATTTATGTTTCCTTATTGATTATGCCATGCTCATTTGAGAATAATGAATTGGACCCGATGATGGAACGATCAATTGGGACTTTGACAATTTTTGTCAGTCTCAATTTGGGTTTCCTAGGCTTGGAGCATCCAAATGGGGGTTTTAGCCAGTATGAGTGGCGGGTCCCCAAATGGTGTTCCTCGTATAATTATTTGGTAAAAATGCACTTAACCGGAAAAACATGCATCATATGCATCCATGCACTAAAAGTCCAGTACCCCAATAAATTAAGAGTCAAGATAATAGTAACCAGTGAATTAAGTAATTAAGAGTCAAAGTAAGGATATTCAGTAAAATTGATAATTAAGAGTCAAATTAATAGTAATCAGTAAAAATTGATAATTAAGAAGTCAAAGTAAGAACAATCAGTAAAATTGATAATCAAGAGTCAAGGTAAAAATAGTAATCAGTAAATCAGTAATTAAGAGTCAAGGGATTAATCAGTAAATTGATACTTAAGGGAGAGAGTAAAAGAAATAATCAGTAAAAATGGAGTAAGAGTAAAAGAAGAAATCAGTAAAAATGGAGTAAGAGTAAAAGTAAAAAAAGTAATTAGTAAAAGTAAAAGAGCAAAAGTAGAAGAAGTAATCAGAAAAATGGTAATCAAGAGAAGTAATCAGTAGAAGAAGTAATCAGTAAAATGAAGAAAGAGTAAAAGAAGTAAATCAGTAAAAAATGGAGTAAAAGTAAAAGGAGTGTTTAGTAAAATGGCAAGTAAGAGAGAAAGTAAAAAAGGGTAAAAATGGTAATCAACAAAGAGTAAAAAGTATTGGTAATTAGTAATTAAGTTCAGTAAGTAAAATGGTAATCAGTAATCAAGTTCAAAGAGTAAAATAGTTTGGTAAAGAGTAAAATGGTAATCAATAATTAAGGTCAAAGGATGGTATTTAGTAGTTAAGTTAAAAAGAGAAAAAAAAGTAGCTAAGAGTAATCAGTAAAAGGTAAAAGTAATCAGTAAAGAGTAAAAATGTCAAAGAGTAGTAAAAAAGTAATACAGGTAAAAGTAATAAGTAAGAAGTAATGAGTAAGAAGGTCAAAAAATGGTATTAAGTAAAAGAGTAAAGAATTAAAAAATGGTGTGAAGGGTCAAAAATGGTATCCAGTATGAGATGGTATTAAACAGAAATGGTATCAAGTAAAAGAGTAAGAAAATGGTAAAAGTAAAAATGATAAAAGTAGCAAAAGTAAAAATGGTAATCAGTAAGAAGAGGATAATTAGTAAAAAAGGTAGTTAATAAAAAGGAGAGAAGAATACGTTAGTTAGTAATTTAGTTAATAAAAGAGTCAAATGGCATGAAAATACTTTAAAGATAGAAACAACCAATAATAGAAACCCACAGTTAAGTCTAGACTAGTTAGTGCCGTCTTTTGACGGGCGTCGTGGGGGTGCTAATCCTTCTCCACGCGTACCCGACTCCCGAACCTTTAGGACTCTGGTTAGTAGAGTAATTAGGTTTAGTGTAACCCTAGCCAAGCACCGGGTAACATTATGCCTAATAATCTTATAGGTGGCTAATCACACCTAGATAAAAAAGATTAGTGGCGACTCCTCTTAGTCTTTTCAGTTCTTTAAGTCGTTAAACGGTAGGGTTCGGAGACCCCGGACGCGGACGTTTCGACAACACCATATATATATAAATATTATTAAAGTCATTAAGTGTGTGTTTTATTTTTTTTTTTGTATTTTTTAAAAGGGCTAATTATTGCCCAAGATTAAGTTATAAAAAATATCATATTTGGAAAGCTGGACAAAAGTTAACAAGTCTTGATCCTTCAATTGTTGCCTACGGTGCAGCGCAATTCTGTCAACCCATTCAAGTCACCCTTTCGAATCAGTCGGCCAAGATGGAAGTTTGGTAAGCCACATATTCCAATTACGATCCTTGAGTTGGAATGGAAGCGGTGCACTTTGTTGCAAAGGAAAATGTTGGCTTATTTCTCTAGGACGGTCAACAAATGAATTGGCAATGAAGTCACTTTGATACTCCAATCTATCACGAGAAATCTTCAATGCATATTGAAGTTCATCCAAAGGCTTATCAAAGGATTTTTGTTTATTCTTATTACTCACTCCACTCTCCATACCAACATCTACATCAGTCTCTGCACCAAACATGGAGAAGATTTTGTTAGATTCTTAACAAATAACAAGTATGGTTCATGGTATAAAAGAATTGCAGCCCTCATAATGCAAAATTGAGGATAATTTGTGGCAAGAAAAATTCTAGGGTTTCCAAACCCTTTATCGCATGAAATCAAAATTATGACCTAAATCTTCCTATTTGGACAACATGCAAAATTTTGAATTAGAAAGCAAAATTGAATCTGCCACTTTGTTGCCCCATGACTTAAAACATATATTTTGACCGTGAATGACATTTTCCCTTAAGTTGCCTCCGTGACTTAAAACATATATTTTGACTCTGATATCACATAAGATAAATAAAAAATAAAAAATAAAAAATTAAGAAATAATTTATTTTATAACATATAAATATATACATTTCTTCCAATATTTATTTTTCATTTTTAAGGTATAAATTAAGAAATTCTGCCATTTTCTGTCATTACATTAGTTTTCAACCCTCCATAAATCCGGTTGATGTGTAAATGTAATTAATGTTGTTGGGTCTCTGTTAAATGTTTCTCCCTTTCCAAAAAACGACGCTCCTTTTCTCAAAATCAGACCTCACACCGAAGTGAAGACGTCATCTTCCCCTCTCCTTTTACCTTCACACCTCTTCATCTCTCTTCTCCCACTCCTTTTTCACCTGCCCATTTCTGCTCCAACCGGCTTGGTAGACGGCGTTGGCGCTGAGCTACAACACTCGGTCGACGGAGTCGCCGCCTTCCCTTGTCCAAAATTCAGGCAAGTCATCACGGTCTGGAAATCCTTGCTGCACTGAGCCACGAAACCATCATCTGCCGCTTCCACCACAAACAGACAAGTTACCGCCACTGCCTCCAAGGCCAAACCCATGAAAGTGAAACCCTCTGCTCCCTTCCTCATCTGCTCTTTTTAATCTTCTTTTCATTTTCGTTGATAGTTTTGATTTCTGAATTCTTGATTCATTTTGAAACCCAAGCCTTGGATATACATGTTGCTATTAGTTGCAAAGCCTCCCGACTTTGATTGAGTAATTTCTTATTGCTTCTTTTTCTCTTTTTCTTTTTCTTTTTTTCTATTTTTAAAAAAATTGTCTTGAATTGTAGCAGGAGATTGTCACTGGAATTTCTTTTGTCGAAGCAAGGTAACATTTGTTTCTTATAATGTTGTCTATGGTTGTTTCCAATTTGACTAATTCTATGAGCTACCAGGACGTTAAGAATTACTGTCTTTGATTCAACACAGGTTGCTAATATCTATTTCAAAGGTAGCTTCCCTTCTTTTCATCTTCATTCATTATTTCGCTTAAGTTAATTTTCCCCTTGCTGTTCATTTGATATTGCCATAAACTAATGTAGCTGCTGGGAATTGGTTAGATTTTAGTTAACAACTCTTTTAGTGTTTGGTGTATGAGAATTGTTTACAAATAGAGGCTTCTAACTTATATTTATGTTGATATGCTTGATATGTTGTATACTTATTGATTTGAGTTAGAACGATTCAATATCACACAAGGGCTATTGATACTATTATTATCTAATATCAGCAGAGACTCAGGTATTGTTGAATTTCTGAATTTGTTAGGTATCTAATTTTTCCATGGTAGAGATTTGACATGACTAGAATTTAAAATACAATTTTCTTAACCCAATTCGTTTTTCTTATGCCTACAATCACAAATTAATGGAATCCTAATGCTTAAATCATGTTGCTTCAATTGTTCTGTGTAAAAAGGAATTTACAAAGTAAGTGCTGAGTTTTATGAATTTGGGGAAAATTCAAGATGTGCACTGATTCCATGTTTAGAAATATTTTACAAATAATCGTGTACCATTAATTATTGTAGGGAACTGTTTGTGGGAAAATAGAATTTAAGGCAATTGTTAAATCTATCCAATTAATTCTAAAAGAAAATAGATTTAACTGAAATTCTTATAATATATCAAACCCCAGGCATTCTTAACATGATTTATAGGCCTATATTGAATTTAATTTTCTTTGGCTTTTATTATGACAATGAATTTTTGAATCTATTATAAAAGAGTTTAGGGAATTGAATCTTTTCAGAGTAATTATTAAGTTAGTTATTAATTCTATATTAGAAGCAAATAGTTCTTTTTGACTATTGGTTTTTCTCAAAAGGCTGTGACTTATGATCTAAACAATAGGCAGTCTCTAATTGAACATATTGAAGGTGGTATGTCTAATAATACTTCCATGGCTATTAAGTTAACAGAAAAATTATGATCTTTCTCTTGATTTCGTTAACAGAAAGATCTCTGCTTCAACCAACAGGGGGAAACTTGGAAAGATTTCCAAGGCATTGGTTCGATTTTACATGTGAAGTTAATTTCCACCAATTGGTCGATAGAAGAAAGTTTCTTGCAGGTTTGGTCTTCACTTGCATGATTAAATACCTGGAGAAAACAGTTCAATTTCTAAAACTAATTCAGCTTATGTAGCCGAAAACATCAAAATTTTGACACTACAGTGAGCTTTTATTTTTTTCCCAAATTTGAATTTTAACAAATTGATTTAGCTTTGTTGCAGCTATGTTAGAGCACTTTATTTTGGTAGATTGTAACATACAAAGAGGTAATGTTTTCCTTTTTATGATTATTGTTCTATGTTGCATAATAAGTGTTGACCAAAAGGTTGAATTGCTTTGGTACTAGAGACAAAACTACAAGCTAAAATGGTTGAAGTTTTGCAGCGAAGGGCTTCGCAGTCAACAGTTAATTCATAAATCTCTTTCAGCTTAATAAATTTCTCTGTTTATTCTTTGTTTTGCTCAATTATCAATACTCTTTTTTGAGGAAATTTTTCTGGAAATTGGAAAAAGAAAAAGAACTTTTAGAATATGTATGAAAAGAGGTAATGTTTTATAAAGAGGTAATCTGAGTTAGTTACATTTGCTCTCATATGCTCTGTAAGTTTGGATATGGAATGTTAGAATTTATCTCACGTTGAATTCAAGATTAAAGTCATTGAATACTTAACAAGTTAAAAACAACAAATTGACAAAAGTTTATATGTGTGATTTGTTAAAGTCCTAGCTTCAGAAAACCAATAGTGGAGTGCTCGGCAATGGACAAAGCTACACTGTGAGTGCTTTTCGATTCGCATATAGCTTTACTTAATCTTTGGAGATTCAATCTATGTCAATATTGTTAATCACTTAATCTTTTGTTCTTCGAGGGACCTTCTGTAGAGAGGTTTCGATTTCGCTTTCGAAATAATCCATTATTCCTTTATGAACACATTAACCGTATTCTAAATTAGCCATTATGTTTTTTAGATAGGTCAGTCTCCATATGAGGAAATATGATTTCCTACAGTCCCTTTGTAGCAAACATGATTTGAGAAATTTGGGCTCCTATCCTTATAATTTATCTTTCTCCCTCTCTCTTCTCTCTCTTTACATGAAGCATTACGTTTTCGAAATAGAATATAGTAGCTGCATGCCAATGTCAGTAACTAAATATGCATGACTGTTTAAAGAAAAAAGAATTGATTGTCAAAGACTCAAAGTCAACATATTGTCTATGAATAAATTCAATAAGGTTTGTAAAAGGTAGCTTATCTAAAAAATCAGAAGCCTAAATAAACTAGAGCCGCTAAAATTAATGGTTCTGATTTTGAAACCTCAATTATGCTCTTGCAGAGGGAAGAATACAAGAGAAGGGCTGACAATTTGAGACAGAGTGTCAAGGACATGCTTGCTGAAGTAGTGGAAGAATTAGCTAGACTGGAGCTGATTGACATGATCAGAAAACTTGGTATGGCCCATCTCTTTACAGATGAAATGCAGCAAACTTTACAAGTTGTAGCATCTTCAAGGAACGGGAAGAAGAATGGTGAAGCAGCTGCAGCAGCAGCAGAAGAGCTCTACCCAACTGCTTTATGCTTCAGGCTCATGAGGCTGCATGGCTACAAGGTTTCACAAGGCATGAGTAACACTTACATCTCTGTCTTTAATTTCCCTTTTACTATTTCGAATCCTTTCTAATTAGTCTCTCAAATGTCTTGTTTGGTACAAGATGCTTTCAATGGCTTCTTGGATTAGAAGGGTAATCTGCAAGTTAGCAAAACGCAATGCATTACAGAGTAAAACAAATACAGGTTCAAAGTTTAGGTCCTCTACCTTTTGAATGAGAAGACAAGTCTATATCTTTTTCTTTAAAACTGCAATTTATTTACCTTATGAGTCAAAGAATATGTTTCAAAGAAAGTGCAACTTTCATTTGAATTAACAGTTGCTCTTGATTCATGAATTTAGAATGAATGTCATATCCTTATCCATCTCGCTGTTCAAAGTTTCTTATATAAATGGCATGTTAAATCCAGGAACCGATTGGAGCAAGTCGATAATTGCAGTGCAAATTCGAAGGAGCTAGCTACTAATATTTGCCTATCTTAACAAATATCTACAGGTTGAGCCACCACAGCACAAGAAGGATTGAAGGCCTGGGAAGGATTGAAGGCCAGTTCATGTTTGTTTCAAGCTTTTAAATATTGAAGTTTAAAATTCCGTAATAATGATATGTTTAATTCATAATCCAGTATTAGGCTGGCAAAACAGATGTTTTCAGTACATTTTCTGTGTGTTTTATAAAAAAAAAAAAAAAGTTCTATATCTTGATGATTTTTACCCTTGAAGATGAATGAACATGCTTTCAATGAAGTTTCATTTTAATTTAAAGAATGTCATTCCTTGCTTCATATAATTGTTCATAAATCCCTATTCATAAAAATGAAATGCTATCAATCAACATAATACAGAAACTTTGCTTTGTCACTCAACCTCTAGATTCAACTTTCTTATTCTTATGTTTTCTGATGAGATAAAATTCACCTAGGTGAATTAAAAGCAAGTTCTTAAACTTTTTTATTTTGTTGTTTCTTGCACATAGAAAAGTATACCCCTTTTTCGGTTTCTGTTTGAAAGGTGAGCTTTCAGAGATTTATACCGATAGATTAAAGATCTCTCTATTGCTTGCCAAGGGGAAAAAAACAGAAATTGATGGAAGATTATTAAAGGCATGGAGATGTACAAGGTCCAATTGAAATTGTACCGACAGATGACTTCTAATAATTTCATAATTATGCAGAACCTGAGGATCAACCATTACAGGAGACGAAAAATAAAAGCTAACTCGTATGGCATCGTTTTTGTTTTCTGTTTTCTGTTGCCAATTTCCTGTTTTTGGAAATAAAACAGTGAAAACACGTTTGGCAGGCTGTTTCCGTTTTCAAAAATTTTGGAAACAGAAGCAGTGTTTTGGAAAAAAGTGGAAGCAAGAATTTTGTATTTTCATGTTTTTCCAAAACACTTCCAAAACATAGAAGCAAAATGATGAACAGTAATTCACATGCTTTTTAAACATTTTTTTCTTTTACTTTTTTATTTAAAAAACATACAAACAAATTGTATATCCAAACATGTTTTTGTTTTCAAAAATTGATAGTGCAACAAAAACAAAACGAAAACGAAACAAAAACAAAAAACAGAAAAACGAAAACGATGTCAAACGACCCCTTTTCTTCGAAGTTCATTCCATGAAGTGCATGGCTAATCTTTTATGGATTAGGTTATTATTATTGTTGTGGTAGTGTTAAATATGTTTTGTTACAAATCAAATTGAGTTACTTTACTTTCCTTGATCAAAAAGTTACTCTTCAAGTCCATGAATCTACTAATATAAAATTAATTTTTAAGAATCCAAAATGCTCGACGTGCCAGCGCGAGATATCCTTATTTACCTTTAATTTCTACCATATAAACCATAGTATAGTTCTAGTCTTGATGAAAGTGACTTTTCTCTAGTTTGTCATCTTTCTGATGCTACCTCCCATCAATTCAAGACCAAAATGTTTAGGATCCGACACCTTGCTCAGCCGACATAGCCAATCTATCATTCCATCATTGATCTCGGGTTCCACTGTAGTAATAAAAACTGAATTTTCGCCAGGCATCAGATTTTCAATTTTCATACAGACCGAACATGCATCAAGTATGGTTTCTGCTGTCTCATTGCATCGTGGGCATGTGACCTCAATTTCCATTCTCCTATTTGCCAAGTTTGTAAATTTAAATATTGTAATTGATTGGATGACTCAATCCTGTCTTGCATCGAATGCCCACATCTCAAGTTGTTAAGTTGCTGCATGTTCGCAATTTATTGCTTAAGCTTAAATTTAAATGAAAAGGAGAACACTATAAACAAATCATTTTGGATTTTTCCTACGACATCATTCAATAATCAATATATATATATATATATATTTGAGAATATATTTATTTTAATAGGTAAAATCATTTATATATATATATATAATTTAAATTTTTGGCATCTCTCATTACGTAGATCTAAGATGTTTTTAAAGCGCAAATTAATCATTTTTTTTGGGTTTTGGCATCTCTCTAGCAGCTTATCCATTATAGTCATATGATGGCATAATCTAAAAAATGAGAATTCTTTCACTCAAAAAAAAAATGAGAATTCTTAAAAAAGAATTTGTTAATAGGGGAAAAAACAAGATCAATCATATTCATCATTCAAAGTTCAAATTAAACCACATTTACAGCCAAATAAGAATAAAAGATCTAAATTCCAAAAAAAAGGAAAAGAAATGAACTTTGAAGAACTGTAACGGAACTGATTAACAATTTGTTCCCAAAAGGAAATGGAATTAATTACTGTATAACTCATCACCCAAAAGTCGTCGCTGAAGCCTTTTGCAGTCGACGAGGTAAGCAAAACCACAAGTTATGTTCTTCAACGTAGCCTCATGCAACTCCACTTCCGAAGTTGCCGTGGCATCCGTCGAGAAAAACACCCTAAACCCTTTCACAAAAGCGTCGCGAGCCGTCGTTTCGCAACACAGATTCGTCATAACACCCGTAATTATTACCTCCTCCAGCCCTCTCTCCACCAACATCTCCCTCAAACCCGTGTTCTGGAACGCACTGTACGTGTTCTTCTCCACCACCTTGTCAGCTTCCGTCATCTGTGGTACGATCTCCGGGATCAGCTCCGATCGAAATGCACCGTCGAAGATGAGGTCGCCGTCGCACCATTCCCCTAGCATGCCGTAGTCGGTGGGGGACTTGTGACAATGGCGAGTGAAGAAAATAGGGACAGAAGCTCGTCGGCAAAGGTTGATTGTCGTGATTACATTGTTGAGAATAGGCTTAGCTATAGACGAGAATTCGTTTTGCAAGTCGATTACTAATAAAGCTGAGGTTTTGGGGTTTGGGTCTCGTTTCCTGATTTCGTATTTTTCGTATGAGGAGCATTTTATTGAGGGCGGATTGGGTTTTGGTTCCAGAGGAAAGATTTGATACAAGGTTTTTTGGTATTTCCTACTTAGTTTCAAAGGAGAGAGGGTGGTAAGGGAACGAAATTCCTTGTCGGGTGAGTTTCGACTTACATGAAAAGCATAATGATTTGCAGGGCAGTGTCTTGGATGGAAGGTCAATGAGATAGACATGATGACTACTTTGCACCTGGAAAGAAAGAGACTATATTTCTAACAAATATGGTGAGTTGGATGATAATGGCCGATAGGAACCGGTATGTTATATATATATACACACTATATTGTAGAAAAATAAGATGCCTAATTAATATATATGCCAGATTGGTGAATGAATCTCGAAGAACATATATAATAATATGTATGTATAATATAATAGTAATAAAATTATTATCATGGTGATGCAAGCGTCGGTGAAGATAAGAAATTAGCAAGTAGTATTTTCTTTAATTTTTCCCTGTGAATCTGAATACAGCTTAAAGGCAATACTTACCTATTAGTTTTCACCAAAAAAATTATTAGTACTATTTTTAGAAAGTTGTGATTTTTTCCGGTATAAAAAAAATAAAGAAAGTTGTGATTTTTTATAATTTTCTCCAATTATTAATCTCAGGATTCAAAGAAATATTTGCTATATGTATAATATTTATGATTGATCCTTTTTATTGGGTTTAAAATTCTGGAAGGTGAATTCCAATTTAAAATCATTTTATTCTTAATTGAATAATATAGGGGATTACTAAATACCGCCCCCCTTTTACTAGATACCGCCCCCCTTTGGACTATTTTGTCATTTCCTTCAAACTTCAAAATTTTCAATTCTATCAAATTCTCTTAACCTTCAAACTTTCAAATCTCAATCATTCAAACAAAACAACATCAAAATCCATGGAGTAGTGACATCCGGGATGGGTAAAAGAATTTTCTGATTGAAAGTATGTTTTTTTTAAAAAAAAAAA